>KK351042.1:1381528-1399984 GCA_000671755.1 Glossina brevipalpis
CAAAATTTTTCTTTTTTGGTTTTTGTTATTAAAAGTTAGTGAAATAAGCTATAAAAAATTAATACTGAACTTTTCTCAAATTATATTTTGGGTATAAAAAATCGGACAAAGAAAAAAAATGTTGTGGTGTACGAGTTTGGCTTTTACCCACTGTATGTATAGGTTATGTATAGGTTATGATCATGTATTAAAAGGAAATTTTTATATATTAGGTGTATAAATAAATTTCTCTGTAATTTTTTCGGTAGAATTGAAAACTTATATTTAAAAAATAGTTATTGGAAAACTTAATAATTGAAATATTCATTATAGCTATCTATGGCGTTTTTCCACTAATTGGGTAACTTGTAGATGGCATCGCGATAGAAGCTGAGTTGTTTCGAAATAATTATTAAATCATTATGGCACATTTTCAAGTTTTCTGAAAGGGTGATGTGCTAAATATGTGCTCTATTGAACTGAATAGTCAGTCGAAACCAGCTCAAAACGGGCTTAAATTTGGCAGAAACATTAGAATTTCTTGCACGCAGTTTGGTATTGAAAATGCGCCAAATCGGTTAAAGGGCACGCCCATAGTACAGCGTAAACTGAGAACATCTCTGATTTTAGGAAAAACAAGTAAGAAAACTATTTTCGAATCTCCGTTATCTCCAAGAATTAATCGGAAAGACTAAATTTCGATACTCTATAATAATGGATAGGCGTGGCAGATTTTTAGTATTTTTATAGAATACTCTGGAAATTTTTATCGTATAGTTTTTGAGTAGTAAGCAAAATACAAAGAAAGCGAAGGTGTTTTCAACTTATATCATACTGTAGGCGTGTCCTTTGAGCGATCTCCTATTTACTCATTGGCCCATTTTCGATACCGATGTAAGTGCGATAATTCTGAATGCTTCCTTCAAATTTGATTTAGTTGTAATTTTTTTGCTTTCTGGTCGTACAGACAGACAGATCTATAAAGATTTTCACATTTATAGAACTAGCTATCCTCTAGTATATGGATAAAAATGGAATAGATTGACCAAGCCCGCTAAACATAATAGAGCATTGCTATATTTTATAGAAAAGTTTATAGCATTAAAAAAGAAGCTTCAGAAATAAAAAATATAAAAAGAGTTTGAGAATGTATTGGTTGAAAAAATTTGCCACGCCCTCCTGTTAAAATTTAGTTTGTTTGACCTTTCTCTAAGATAAAGGTGGTGAGTATAAAAAATGCGACACCACCGAATTTAATTTTCTTACCTTGCAGTTGGTTGTTCTGAATCAATCCATGCTTCTCTTTGTTTAGGATTTTTGTACCGGATCCATTTTTCAAAGCCCTTAATAATTTGGTGAAAATAATCCGTTCTTTTATAAAAATGTAAGCAAATTTCCATTTCTCAATTTTTATTCTCTTCGGTTATCTCATAAGGAAGCCATTTTTGTTTCTTGTATGTCTCTCTCATTATATGCAGCCCAACTGATATACCTTTTTGGTTTATTCTTAATCGTAGAGAAAGTTCTTTTAGAATTTATGCTAGATTTTGGTTTAGTAAACTTTGAATGTCACCATCCAATTTATTTTACTCGAAGCTCCAGAACGTCTATGGTGTTCTAGACAGATATTTTTGTCCACTAAATCTTGTAAACCGGTTACTAAATGTTTCATAACTTGCTGCACTTTCATTTCAAGTCGACTTAATAATTTCAGTAGCTTCGATTACTTTTTTTTAAAGCGTAAAACAGAATAAGATGTAGTGTTGTAACAGCTAAGTTTCGATACATCTTCGATGACACCTTGTAAGTGAATAAAATTTATATCGTATAATTGTTAATGTCTAAGCAATCTACTGCATAAGCTAAGCAGAAGAAATGAATGCAGACGATACGTTTTACAAAGCAATCAATATCACTGCAGAGAACTTATTTTTACACCTAATATCTAAAAAAATTTAAAATTTGCTTAACAGTATATCGCTCAATATTGATTACAAATATTTATCGATATTATGTTACAAAAAATGCAAAGATTATTAAAGACTAAAATATTTAATTAATATTTTAATTATTTTTCAAAAAAAACGCAAAAAGGAAAACCAGAAAATATATGCAAATATAATACGTATTATTATTTAAAATATGTTTTAAGGCTTCATATTTATATTTATTGGAATCTATTTGATGAAAAGTAAATAATTATTATACATGTTAAGGTACAGCAAAAGGACCAAATAGAAAAAAAGACTGCAAGAGAAATGTGGTAAATTTCAACAGCCGTCTCAATGAGTTCACAGTAAATTGTGTAAAACAAAAAACATTTAACTTCATTCACTATGAAATCTTGTGTAACAGACATTTATCATCAAAGAAGAAGTTTATGGAATAAGCCTCTTTAGTAAGCATCTTCGCCAAACCATACCCATTGTAAGACGACTGCTGTGTCTATCAGTCAGCCTCACTTGGACAGCGCGCATAGAAATGTATGGTTCTTATGTACAATTATGCAATAAATCTATGATCTCATGTAGGTCGCCTTAAACCGATTGATTGGCAAGCACATGTGCTGTTCGGGAAAAATGATTTGAATTTTTCGAATTCTTTTAGAGCCCTAATTACTAATAGGTTTTCGTGTTTGAAATTACTTTGGTGAACTGTGTCTTTAACAGATGAAAGGGCGCAAAAGGCTACACTTTTTACGGCAAAATAGGCACACATTTTTACACAAATAATTGGTACTTGAACAGGAGGCGGTTGGTCAATTGTGGAATAAAAAAATAATTTGCGGAGGCATAAAACACAATTCGCCAAATTTTCATTTCATTGGAAAAATTTAAAAGGAATGATATTGGCTTCTGTATTAATAGAGAAAGAGAGAGAGAGAGAGAGAGAGAGAGAGAGAGAGAGAGAGAGAGAGAGAGAGAGAGATAGAGATAGATAGATAGAGAGGGAGAGGGAGGGAGAGAGATACAGATCGAATCGAAGCGAAATTTTTCTTTTCTGGCATGAAAATAGATTTCTTATTGATGATGAGAAGTGAATACATTTCACAAACCACAAAGGGAAAAAATGGTGGCTTTCTCTTGGCGAAAGATCGACTCCGAAGGTACGAAAAGGAAGTAATGCTGTGTGCTGACTTGAGACTGCGGAGCACGAAACTGTCAATGCGTTTCGTCACATATGGCGACCTAAACTACGACCTAA
Organism: Glossina brevipalpis; assembly: GCA_000671755.1. Taxonomy (NCBI): domain Eukaryota; kingdom Metazoa; phylum Arthropoda; class Insecta; order Diptera; family Glossinidae; genus Glossina; species Glossina brevipalpis. The sequence goes on from KK351042.1 coordinate 1,384,712, forward strand.
ACTACGCTTCGCTCGAACGACAACCAAAACGAGCCAGGAAACACGAACAAGTGATATTACAAGACGAGAAACCTGCGAACATTTCGATCGCCCAAGACGCTATGAAAACGCTACTATTGCATCCGCCATATTCACCAAATCTGGCCCCTTACGATTGTTACTTACTCATCGTCGTTTTTGTCATTGGATTTTTACTCATGTGCTACTACAAGGTTGGAAAAAGATCTCTAATTCGTGTGGGACGTTGTTTTGAATAAAAAGTTTTTTTGTATATCTCCTGAAAGTTTCAATTTTCCATTTGATAGGAAAAAGTGGGAAACTTAGTAATTTGAAAACTTAGCACCTAATAAAGGGTGTCTCAAAAAAAGCGTCAGATTTCATTTAAAAATAAAAAAGAGTCTTTTCGAAGTGAGTTGTGATATTTGTATTGGTGAAGGTGAAGTTCTTTCGTCAAAATTGGCTGTGTACTGCTTCGTGAAATATAAAGTTATTGAGAACGATGGCGAATTGATGTTTTCGGGTTTTCGGCGACACTGTCGTTTTTAGTAACATCGTTTTCAAGAGACCGACCGTTTTTAATCGACTTAGTTTCTTCAAATTTTTTGGTCACTCTTTAAATTGTTGACACATTAGGTGTACTTTCTCGACCGAAAATTGCGCGAAATTTTTCGAACAGTCTCAGCGTAACTTTCTCTATTTTTCTAATGGGTTTTCACAATTATAACGTGTTCTTCTTTCGTATAACCGAACAGTCGGAACAATCATGTGTGATAGCTTTGATATTTCAGAGTTGCCACTCCTGTGAAAAAAAATTACACAAAATTTAAACAGTTCGCTCTTATTGAGACACCCCTTATATAAAAGCATTTATTTTGATTTACTTATTTTTCAAACTGCTAGCTTCCTATACATGAATTCCTTCGAAGAATATAAAATACATATATATATATATATATATATATATATATATATATAGATTTTGTGTAATACAAGCATTTATAGCAAAAAAAAAAATTTTAATTTGCATAAATGGATGCTTTCGAATCGTTTATATACTTAAAAATCTTCGTAGTTGCTTAATTAACATCGCTACATAGTAGCTGATGTATGAAAATATTTAACAAATATTTCATTATTAATTTCAAAATACTTACTCACTTACATCTACACCGTTTTTATAGAAAAATGAGTTATTTTATTTAACAGCAAACATTTTAATTTCTATTATCAAAGCATTCAACGAGAACAAGAAATTTTTATATTGGAGGTATTTAAAATCTTTGACCCATAGAGCTTATTAATTCACTTTACCTATTCTATAATGAGCCGAGAGATCACTATTCTGGACGAGCTTTCATCACAAAATACTAAAAATTACATTTTTTTTATCATAATGTGTAATGCCTATCGTAAAGATCTCCTCGCCGCAAAAATGAAGATATAGGCTACAAATTTGGAAGTTCTTGCATGCAGCTTGGTAGTGGAATCGATCACAGGCCACGGCAACAGTATAAGCCGAAAGTACATGTGTTTTTAGCATATTTTGCTCTGGCTGCTTTTTACGGTATTCAATGGCAAGCCATGTTCCACTGTATTCCATAGAAATAAAAAAAAAAAATTACCACGCCCACCTTTAGCCTTTCCCTTTTTTTAAAGACAAAAGTGGTGGATAAAAAAGATTCCGCACAGCTGAATATAATTTTTTAATATTCCATGATAAAAATTGGTCCTTAATAGTAATTTGGCATAAAAATTAACTGCACCGAATTTTGACCATGTAGGTCTATTTTTTTAAAATCACATCATAGAAGTGCTGTTATCAAAAATAACACTTTCTATGACAAAAAGTTCCAAATTTTAATATATAATTATGGAAAGGAGTCCTTGATAATAACTAGACATAAAAATTAGGATCACGTAGGTCTATTTTATTTTTATAATTTTTCTAACGAAAGTGAGGGAAAAATTTTATTATGCAAAGTGGTGCATGATATTCATTGCTCAGCTTTGGCCGACTATATCTCTTTCGCTTCTTATTTATAAACAAATTTTCAAAATGCGTCATTATATGAGAAATAGCTGGAAAATGGTCAGTAGATTTCTTTCTTGGGGCAAAGAATATCAACAAACCATATTCAAATTTATCATAGTGTCTGCAGCAATGATATGAGAACCAGAAGACTGGAGACAAATACCGCGCAAACGTAACATATTTTTATAACAGATATTGTTAAATATAAAAAGAGTTTGAGAATGTATTGGTTGATAATTTCGAACCAACGTCTTTTCAAATTCTGTTACGTACCGTTTCGCAAATAACAATCGGTTTGTAAACACACGGTGTTACTTTTAATTAATACGTATGAATTTCCCGGAGTCTAAAATAATCCGTAAAATATCTTTGAATTTTCGCACCTTTTCAATATGAAAATTGAGACTTCTCCGCTTGATATATCTTATCTAAAACTTAATTTACAATTTTTTATTATATTAATTCCGGAATCAATTTAATGTCTTTGTTGATATTTATTTGTTATCTACTGTTTTATGTTCAGTACGGATGCGATGTTGCAAAAAATACGTTAATTAAGTGGTTAAAAGTCTTCCACAAAATAAGTGGATTACAGATTAATCTGTTTTTTTGTATGGTAGACAGGGATTATAGGAATAAAACCAAAAAAAAAAAAAAAAATATTCAGAAACTTCATAAATACCCACAAAAAAAAAAAAACTTTCAGAACATTATAAAAAAAATTTATTTTATAAAGTGGAAAGGGACTGTACAAAAAATCATCTTTAGGAGTTACATTAAAGTTTTGAAAATAGGCATAGAAAGCGCTTTTTAAAGAAAATACAAAATTTTAAATACAATTTTAATTTCGTTTTTTTCTGTCATAACTCAAAATGTACGTATTCTTGCGATGAACTAGTTTTTAATCGCTTTCGTCAGTTGAAGAATTTAGAATTGAATTCATTTTTTGTTACCATATAGTCGGCAATAAATGTTTACGACGACATACGTTTGATCAGCTACGTGTAAACGTCACAAGAGTCCGATAAACACGAACGAAATTCTTTTTGAAATTTCAAACTTCTTCTAGAATGGCGAGCCGTTTTAAGAAAATGCTTTTCCAATTTGCTGCAAAGCTGAACCATATCCGTTGCCATAGACTCCGCCCATTTTCGTCCGTCTTCAAGACCTGGTAAGTTATTAATAATACCACTATCATGTACAGGTTCGGCCTTAATCGTTTTCGTTGAAAATGTCGAGTCTTCTCGCCTTCTCAGTTGTTATGTGCCAACGCAATGATTTGTGATGATAACCTGGACGTGTTTTCGCTTACATTCCGATTAATGACACATTTAGAATAGACTGCTTTCCATCAAGAATTTAAAGAGTGTCATTTCATTTGGGCAATTGCTGCTGCAGTACCTTGCCCTATGGAGACTGAAATCGAAAACTTTTTCCAAGCTTGACTCGACAGATTTATTCGCTTTCCATTTTTTCCAAAATATACATAAAAATTAATTCCACGAAGTGTTTCTTAAAGGTTGCAATGATTCCACGGTTGAGTGGTTGTAAAAGGCTAGGCTTATACGAACACTATTTATACATTATCATGCTCGGTACAAGAAATGTTAGATGCCTTGTGAACGATTAACAATATCGTAAAAGGAATACTTCTGGTATCAAGCCATCGTCGAACTACTTTGTAAAAACTCTTGATGCTAATCTACTCGTTTTATTGGCCATGAAATGTACTGGAAGTTCTGCTAAATTTATGTTTCTTAAAATATCTGCATATATATTGTCGTACACCGCATAAAAAGAAGTAGCACAAAATAAGTCGCGTAAAACGAAAACCACAATAAAAAGCTCATAAAAGAAAACAAGTAAAAAAATTATATTCGGCTCTGCTGAATCTTTTATACCCGTTACCGTTATCTTAAAAAAGGGGGGAAACTAAATTTTAATAGGTGGGCGTGGCAGACTTTATCCATTTTTATGGAATACTATGAAACACAGCCAGCCATCGAATACCGTGAAAAACGGCCTGAGCAACAGACAGAAAACAGACCTGCATTCAGTCTATATTGTAGGAGTGACCTGTAATCGATTTAGTCCATTTTCAAAAGCAACGTATGTGAAAGAACTTCCAATATTCTTGAAAAATTTGAAGCCGATATCTTCATTTTTGCAGATAGGAGAATGTTTACCACAGACATTATACAAGCAGACAGACGGACACACAGACAGGCGGACAGGCGGATATGCTTCCAACCGATTCTAAATGTGATACTGATCAAGAATATATATACTTTGTGAGGTCTCCAAATTTTCCTTTTGGTAGTTACAAACCAAATGAAAAAATGAAATATACTCCTCAGCTTCAGTAGTGGCTATGAAAGCAATGCACAGAAACAGGTACAACAATATAAAAGTAGTCAACTGTATGCAATAATATAAATTAAATTGCCTGCAACGACCACAACGGAAAATTCTCAAGTAAATAACGTTTTTTGCGAGCAGTTACATTAACTTCATTTGCCTTTTTGTGACCAAAATCAAATTGAAAAAGGAATTTGAAAATAGACGGTTCCAAAAAGCATATCAGTATTGTTATATTTAACTTTGTGTTAAAACAGTTTTTAATAAAAGAACATTCAACATTGCAACACCTTTTAAATGATATCATGGTAACAAAAAAAATCACGCACTTTTCACTCCATTCGTTCTATTGATTCGAATATTTAATACCTGTGTATAGAGGAACAATGATCATAAAATATTTCTTACTTATCATACTTAGCATACTTTTCCAATTCCAATGTGATCTATATAATCGAATCTAATTTATTTGAATTTGAATTTCGCCTATCTTTGTACACAGTCCCGTGATGAAAATCCTACTTAATTTACTGCTTATAGAGATAATCAAAAACCAACAACGTAATGATGTGTTTACATATTAGAAAGTAATCCTTACAAACTTGTAATTGTTACATATGCATACAGACACATCTCATTTTAAGGCTAATTAAATAAATAACGCTTTTCCCTTCAATGAGGCGGATTTAAGTGCAATACAAATATTAGAAATAGCGAGAGAGAAAGTTGAACGTTAATAATACGTTGTATTGACTTGGCTAACGATTCAGGTTACAAAATTACAAACAATACCAAATACAGGCACATACATTAATACGTATACAATTATACGAACAAACTCATGAACACTTACATCACATGGGGGCATGCTGGTGGGTATGAGTAAATAATAATAACGTGCACTTTCTATGTGTAATTGTACGTAAAATATATTCAATGAATACGAATGACTAGCACGTGTTTTTCAACATTTATTTCAACAAAATGAATATAATCCTTGTACGTGTCTATCAGTACAATGGGCGTATGATGCAAAAAAAAAAAAAAAAAAAAAAAAAAAAAAAAAAAAAAAATTCGGTTTTGCTTTACCACACTAATATAAAACATTGTTTCCAGATATCACTGCAAAAACATGATTCGAACAATAAAAAAAAAAAAAATTTAGTTTTCGTTCTTAACGAATTTTCTGTGAATTTAAAGGATAAAGGATTAAAGAAAGATTAAATGTATAAATATTGTGTCTCTTTGTGATTTAAAGTAAAATCTATGTAACTATATCCTTTCGAAGAGCTGAACTTTAATGAAGAAAAATACTTTAATGATTGCTTGTGCCTTGGAAATTCACTACATAAACATGCGTTTGAGAGAGCTTCATTGACGAAAGATGAAATTTCATATTATAGTTAAAGGCGACAAACATTTACCCGCGTAACCAGTAGAAAAAGAAACGATAACAAGTAACGGATTTTTTAAGAACGAAAGAATTAATCAACATTGAAATATACCAATGATAGAAATGACATACAAAACAACAAGTAAAATGATGAAAAAAGTAATGATTCAACTTAACTTCTAGTTCTCTGTTCTGGAAGTTCGTTCACTTGCATTGCAGTAAACCAAGCTAACCGAATATTTAGTATTAGAAAATTTATGATAATTCTTCTTATTATTATTCTCTTTAATAATGGATAGATTTTTAGCAAACATTTGTCAAATAAATCAAATATCTTTAAAAGATTATTGTTAATGTTTGCTGTGTCCCCAGTTATGTTCAGTTATGTTCTTGACATCTGGGAATAAATAGAGATTATTATGCAATAAATCATAAATGTTACGTGACTAGTGTGGCGATTCGTAGCTAGGAATATTCAAAAACTTTGAGCGGATGTTTGAAATCCTGTATTGTCATGTGAGCAACAAAGACTCCAAATAATGTGTAGTCTTTCTTTATTAGGTATTAATTAGAGTTGACAATTTCATGGTTTTTTATCGAATCATTTTTTAAAACCAAATATTTACCGAATTAAAGATAGGCCAGCTGCTCCATCATTAATTATCAAGATGTAAGTTAGTCTAAGGATATATGGCAAGGCTGAAATTACCGACCAATCCAAAGACGCGTTGTCCTAGCCAATAAGGTCTATCCTTGTCAGGTTTATCGACATATTTTTCTAGTTAATTAGGCTTATCGACGTGTCGTTCTAGTCAATAATGCTTACATTATCGATGTACTGTCCTTGGCGCAATAAAGCTTATCGGTGCGCTGTTCTAGTCAAAGAGACTTATCGACGTACTGTTCTAGCCAATAAGGTCTATCGACGCACTCTCCTAGTCAACAAAGCCTATCGATGCACTGTCCTAGTCAACAAGGCCTATCGACGAACTGTCCTAGTCAACAAGGCTTATCGACGCACTGTCCTAGTCAACAAAGCCTATTGACCCACTGTTCTAGTCAATAATACTTATATTATCAAAGCACTGTTCTTGGCAATAATGCTTATTGACACGCTGTCTTGGTCAATAATGCTTATTGACGCGCTGTCCTTGTCAATAATCCTTATCGACGTGTTGTCCTTGTCAATAATCCTTATCGACGTGTTGTCCTTGTCAAAAATGCTTATCGAGGCGCTGTCCTTGTCAATAAGGCTTATCGACGTGCGGTTCTAGCCAATAAGGCCTATCGACGCACTGTCCTAGTCAATAGTTTAGTCTTATTGCCAAGGACAGTGCGTTCTGTTGACGTGTCAATAAGGCCTATGAACGCACAATGCTCGGCAATAAGGCTTATCGAAGCACTGTTCTAATCAATGAGGTCTATCGACGCGCTGTTCTAGTCAAAAAAAACTCACCGACGCGGTGCCCTTGTCAATAATGTTTATCAACGAACTGTTCCAGTGGAAAAGGCCTACTGACGCTCCGTCCTACTCAAAAAGGCCTATCGATGCAATGTCCTTGGCAACGACGATTATCGACGCACTGCCCTTGGTGATAAGGCTTATCGATGCACTGTTCTAGGCAATGAGATCTATCGGCGCGTCGTTCTAGTCAATCTCAATGATGCTTATCCTCCTGTTCTAGTCAATAAGGTTTATCGAAGCACTGTCAATAATGCTTGTTGACACGCTGTCCTGGTCAATAATGCTTATCGATGCACTGTCCTTATGAACAAGGCTTATCGACGTGCTGTTCTAGCCAATAAGGCCCTGAAAAAGATCTACTGACGCGTTGTTCTATTCAAAAAGGCCTATCAACGGTCTGTCCTGGCAATGACGATTGTCGACGCAGTGTTCTAGTCAACAAGACTTATCGATGTACTATTCTAGTCAATAAGGCCAAAGCAAAGACCAAAATGTGTATTACGCACGGTGGGATAAATTCATGCCAATGAAAATTCGTATCAAACAACAGTGCCCAAATGCTGATTGGGTTGATCTTGAAAGGCCCACATAGTAACGTATTGTTTAATTTCTTGTTGAAATCATATTTCTAAGTTTTCTAAGATATGTTATGCAAGATATTTAAAGGACAATGATTTTTCAATAATTAAATAATTTCTTCGACCAATCGGAAAATCATATTGTTAGGCGAACCGCACGGTTTTTTTTTTTTTCAATTTTCATGTTAATTGATTTTAGGTTTATTTCAGTCAAGTTTAAAGTAAGGCAGAAGACAATATTTTTTTGTTTTTGTCAATGCCTAAAGGGAGTGGATGTTTTTTCTCATTAGATACTTTTAGATTTATTTCTTCTAAGTTTGTGATCCAAATTAAATTAATTAAATCAACCACGTACAGTGATGTTGCGTGAATTTGGATTTGGTTCAATGTTCAACTATAAAAATTAAAGCTCAATTAAACAATTTGTTGTTTATAACTAATGACTAAACTTATATATAACGAGTAATTTAATGACTAGTATTTAATTCTTACACGAGTTCTTAGTTAAGCTTGACACTTTGTATACTACATTAGGTGATTAAAGTGGATTACATTTTGCTTTTCATTAAGTGTTTTGATTTAATTAGGAAATTGATAAGGCACGAGCATTGAACAGAGTTGATTTTATTATTTCAATTGAGTCAGAAAGAGAGATTTAGTTGTATACACTATTTACATTTTTACTAAGAACTTTAAGTGGATTAAATTGATTCAGAATTAGCTTAATTTTATTAACTGATATCTATTTGAGGGGCGAACTGCGAGATTAATGTTAATTTCTATTAATAAAAGCGAACTGTGGGATTAATGTTGATAACTCTTAAAAAGCTTTACGAATCGATATTCATTAATCAAATTAATTAAAAAGGAAATTTCCAAGGTAAATCGACCTTTCTCTAGTGAAGACAATGGTATGAGTAGTAAACTATTTTTATATAGTGTTGGTGTTACCTACGGGTCCTACGGCAATTTCCTTAAGGTAGAAAGCAAGAATTGCTCAATTGATTTCTATATAGTAACGAAATTCTGCGAATACTATAGCTCGGAAGCATATTCCAAAGGCAAGTTTAACTAAAGTCACGTACAATCTTTTCGTAATGTTTGGATGTTCGAGCTCTCGAGCCCAAGGTTTTCTAAATCTTAATATCGATCTTGCTTTATTTATAGAGGATTCAATATGTTGGTTAAAAAGTAATTCATTGTTGTAAAACATTTCAAAATCATGAATCAATTCTATATTTTCTAATTTCTTGTGAGTTTATAAAATATACCACAAAAGAATGCATTCGTTCGTGAAAACGATAGTTTCTTTAGTTAGCCTTAACCTAATTAAAGATTAAATCAATATAATATTATTGAATAAAGTATAATAGATCACAGTTATCCTACCACTGACCACTGCAAAGTTAGTTACATAGTTTATGAATGAGAATGCTATGACTGTCATAATACTCCGTCCAAAGGTAAACAGTAAATTATTGCTACGATAAGCACATTTATAATAAAGCAAAATGGTTATCGAACAATTTTGTGGTTAGAATACCTGGTAGATAAGCAAAAGATATGATTTCTAATGCAGTAGACTGCATGTTGTACTTTAGTGCAATATGAATATTTGAATAAATTAAAGTTTTGATTATTAATTATACGTTACGCATTTGTTTAATGGATCTTTCAAATGGTTAAAATGTGCTAATAATAATAATGCTACTACTTCCAATAAATAAAATGCGTAATAAGTGAAATGTGTTTATTTACAATTTGAAGGTAAAATACAATACAAAATTAAAGCATAGAAAATTTGCAAAATTAAGTTAAATTAAGAGCTAACCATGAAATAGATTTAAGCTACTGCTACCCTTTGACGTTATAAACTTCTTGTGTAAATAGAAGATTAAAGGGAAAAGCAACCTCATTCATAAGTATGTCTTTACGATTAAAACTTAAGAAAATCGAATTAGCAACGAAACTTGGTGGCTCGATGGCCAGTTATCTGATTTTTAAATTTTGTTCCTTCAAATTTCATTTTATTTGATGTAGATATTGTTAAGGATAATCTGTTATCTGCCTAGTAGCACTTCTTATTTATTACAATATAGGAGCCTATCGTAATAGGTCTGCTATACATGTATTTTAAACGTCATACCAGACGTTTCTGGTCTGTTTCTTTTTAAAAATTCCTCTCTCGCGTGATTTGTATGTTCACCACCATTTGGAAAATATTCTTCGAAATTTATTTAAATTAATTTCGTATTATATCCTAAGAATAGCATACTTAGGACTATTGTTTAAACAAAAAAAAAAAGCACAGTAATACATCGTATTAGTAAAGAAGGGGTGCGTCAATAAGAGTGCAATAATTTCATTTAAACATAAAAACATGAATTTTTTGAATGAGTTGTGATATTTTTATTGGTAAAGGTTAAGGAATTTTATCAAAATTTACTGCGTAGCGTTTCGTAACTTTTGAAGTTGTTGAGAACGATGTCGAAATGCTGTTTTCGGGTTTTCGGCGACGCCCTCCTTTATAACTTTATAGCTTTATACTGTTTTCAAGCGACCGACAGGTACTTCGACGCAAAGGGAACTTACTGTCTATAATCGATTCAGTTTCTTCAAAGTTTTTAATCAATTTTCGAATTGTTGATACATTAGGTGCACTTTCTCGATCGAAAATTCGGTGAAGTTTACCAGCGGTCTCAGCGTAAATTTCCCCATTTTTGTACTGCGTTTTCACAATTATAATATAACATTCAAATTTCTTCATTTGTGTAACGCTGTATTCTTAATAATCGGAACAATCGTAGCTGATAACCGGCAAGTTTCACTTGTATAAAAAAAGAAATGACACAAAACGTAAACAGTGCACTTTTACGGAGACATTATCTGCTACAAGTTTTTCAGGTGAAAATATTATCCATCAAATTTACGTAGACTTTACGTAGACTTTATGTAGACTTTACGTAGAGTTTATGTAGACTTTACGTAGAGTTTACGTAGACTTTGCGGTAATAATTATAATAACTCGTTATTTTTCAATTTTAATCTAAAGAGACGTTTGAGTACTGCTTCAGCCTTAATTTTCAGCCTTAATTTTCAGCCTTAATTTTCAACCTTAATTTTGCCTTAATTGCAAAGAAGAAATACAATTTGAAGCAAAATATTGTGTGTGAACTGTTTTAAGTAAATATTTAACTTTATAAAAAAAATTAATTAAAATTAAAATATTCTTATTTTATATTTATAGTATATTTATTCTTTCTTTCCTTTTGCTGTTTTGTACCGTTAAAAACCAGACTTTAGACATGGTGCTTCATATCTCCATTTAAGCGATAAAGCTGTACACGCTGTGTTAGGCTTGTAATATAAAACCTGTGTGTTCTTCTAAAATAACTTATGTTGACAGTAACATCGTATTTCTCATTATATTATATCTTATCTAATTTCATTATGTTTTCGTTAAAAAGCAACAAAAATGAATAAATGTTAAGTAGCAAAAATAAAAAGCCTATATAAGCTTTCATTACTCGTATTTTAATTTCATATTCATAAATCACTTTTTAAAATTTATTTAAAAATATTTGCCTTTAATTTCAGAAGAACGTTAAGCGTTTAATGCGCTTTACAGTAAATGAAATAGAAGCGCATATATTAATTAAATAATGATTATCGTAGAGAAGCAACAGTAAGGGAAAATGTATTAAATTCTCCTTGCAAGGCAAACATTTCAATGCGCACATATATATGTAGGTGCATACTATAAACTAATAATGTAAATTTATGAGTTATGATACAGCAGTAAATTATCATCTCAAACCAAAAAGGAATCAAAAAGCAATGAGTAAGAGATAAAAGCTCTTGCCTTTTGTATCAAAGATGTAAGAAATGTGTAGCTTTGCACAATAATTCTTAGTCTAGTTATATTGGAATAAAATTCGTTTTTATTTCATATTTGTATTACATTATTGCTTACTTGAATGTTCATTGAAATGATATGATATTAGAGAGATCAGGCCGATCAGATATAAAGCAATTGATAAGAAATATTAGAAGACATCCAGTCGTTATACAATAAACTATTTGCGGTTCGCAGATTACGCTAAGTTTATGTAAAGATTTATAACGCTTAGAGGGACTACTTGCGAAAAACCCAAAGACCCAGATTATACCGATCAATTCAGCATCGTTACTTTCGATCAATTATTTTCGATGCATTTGACTTTCCTTGCGTTTTATAAAGGCAAGAAAACGCGCTGACTTCAGAAAAAAGTAATGCGCAATATTCAGGGATAATGCGATAAGCAAAGCCGTGTGCCAATTTGGCGAAATTTGTCTCGCTTTGTGTCTACTGATTTTGATCAACTTTTGGTGATGTCTGCTTGGAAAGTTGCGGGTGAAACTTGCTCGATTTTAAACTACATGCAAAAAAGGGGCGGTACATTTTCTTGGGGAAGCACTTTTTTAAATTTTTTGTGCAGATTGCTGACAATATGCGAAAAAAGACCATTCGTTTTGATAAGCCCAAGGTTTTTAAATACAAAAGTTGAATGACATTTATTATATCTAAGGAATGGTAAATATTTGATAAAGATTGATTTTCATGAATATGCTCGAAAAAAAAATGGAAGAGAAAATTGACGACCATCCCTATATCCGGCCAAGATTGAGAAAATCAAGATCAAAATAGTTACGAAAATTCGCCTTAGTCATGTTATTGTAACAAATCAATGGATTCTTAAGAAGTCCACTCCTCCAATGTGATATTGTGGACAAAACCTTAAATATATAATTTGTGAACAGCAAAACCTTCCCTCAATTTGGAGACTCAGGTCTATCAAACCCTGTTGAGACTACCTGAAGAATGTAATATCAATTAAATATTTATTTTTATTGAGAAAACTAGACTAAGCATTTAGTTTCGAAAAAATAGACTCGATAATTTGAGGTGTTAGTGCTCATCCCATATTAGTTCACGAATTTATTTCTTGAATCTATCATAATATCTATTATGATATATTACATATATAATAACGAGTATAAAATATTATGCTTGTTGCAGGTAATAGTTTTTAAGTCATGAACATTGAAAAAAAAAACTTAGAAAAATTTTATTTATATTTATAAATTTATTTATATTTTATTATATTTAAATATTTTGATTCGTCAAAACTGAATAAAAAACAAACCAAAAATATTTTTTCTCTTAAAAACGTTCCTTGAGTAACCCACAAATACATTAAAACTTTTAAAGCTACAAAGTTTTTTGCTCATTGCAGATATATTTGCTAATTAATCCGTATCGTTTTTGTATCGAACTTTTATCATTAATAGCAAATATAAAAATTTTCTACATACTTTTATTATTAGTAACTGACATTTCAATTTTTAAATCGACATTCTTTTGCATTCCAGACAGAAAGTAGGTAAATGCACTTTTGGATAAACCCTAACCGCATTCAAACCTGATAAATGGATATCTGGATCCTAACTAATAACGTCTGTTTTTTGTTTTTCTATCGACAAATTACAGAGGAGATTTCCCCCATATGTGTGATACGATGCCACAAAGTGACAAAAGGGGAAAAAAGGAATGGCTGCAGGGTGAAGAAGTATGCCCGATAAAAGTGGAAGGTTTATGGCGAGTAAGCCTTATGCCTTTACCGACCGAGCATACACTATAGCTACGAGCACGCATCAAACGTAATTAACTGCGGAGGAGAGATTAAGTGGAGAGAGAGAGAAAAGAAATAGCTGCAGGGTGAAGGCCTATGCCCGATTAGGGTGGGAGGTGTATGCCGGGTAAGTCTTTTGCATTTACCGACCGAGCATTCACTATAACTACGAACACGCACCAAACTTAGTTAACTGCGGAGGAGAGATTAAGTGGGAAGAGAAAGAGAAAAGAAATGGCTGTAGGGTGAAGGTCTATGCCCGACAAGGGTGGGAGATGTATGCCGGGTAAGTCTTTTGCCGAGCATTCACTATAACTACGAACACACATCAAACGTAATTAACTGAGGAGGAAAGATTAAGTAGAGAGAGAGAAAGAAAAGAAATGGCTGCAAGGTGAAGGTCTATGGCCGACAAGGACGGGAGACGTGTGCCGGGCAAGATGTATGCCTTTATCGAGCGAGCGTGAATTATAACTACAAACACGTAGCAATCGCAGTAGGCCGATACGGCATATTGGGAACTGTGTTTATTTTCTACCTTCCGGTTTTAGCCCTCGTGATATTTGGCGTATTCAGAGCAAACTGCGAATGAACAAGGAAATCTATAATGAACTTGAATTTGTTCAAAATCTTAATCTAACGAAAAATACATATGCTCTGTTGAGTGTCTATAGCTTACTTCTAAATACAACTAAGGGTACTATAAAAGTAGTATATCAAAAATTTTAATGAGAAGCAAAAAAAAAAAAAAAAAAAGTTTCAAGCAAACAATTCGAAAATTTTTGCAACTTTTAGATCATAACATACGAGAATGCAATATTTGTTATTTTGACTTTATTTGTGTGGAATTTTAATTAGCTCATCGATAAAATTTAATTAATTATAGTAAATGAATTATAAAATACATAAAAAAAAAAAAACACCCGTCCCCGCCCGATAATAATATACTGTTTGTGACCAGTTAGTCTATGTCCAACAACGAAATATCGTATAACAATGAAAGTAGATATAACAATCAATCAGTCGCTATGAATGGCGAAGCGATTCAATAGGAAATACTTGAAATTGTGTAACTTGACCTCGTTATGAGTGAACAAGGCATCAAGTGGATTTAGTTGATGTTAGTTATCCTTGTCATAGCAATAAATCACATCCGTTGGGTCAATTTTATAATGTGCGCCCTTATATATATATGTTGAGATGTATATGTACATACATATACATATGTACATACATACATATATATGTGCATATAAATTTAATGGGAGGCTACTAAATAAGATTGCAGAGCGCAATTCCACCTATGAATAAACAAACAGATGTCACGTGGTAAGCAATTTTAAGTTTTCGCTGTGACTTTTATTTTCCTGTTCATAGTTATGGAAAAGTTTATTATCGAAATTTATGTTTCCGTGAAAACTTTAATGGCGCATATAAAATGTTTACCAACGATTGAATAACAATACAAACAGAAAACTAGATATTAACCCACAAAGAAAGAGTAAAAAAGAAAAAAAAAACGAAAAAAAAAAATATGGAATAAAGGAGACAAAATAAAGGACACACCCAAGCATATACTTTATAAATTTCTAATAATATATGTTAGAAAGTGTTCACAATAGAGTCGATTTTTTCTGTTAGGAAAATAATGGCAGTTTAAGAAAAAAAAAAAAAAAAAAACCAAGAAGAGCTGTTTAAGGAGAGCAAACATTATCTACACTACTACTGCTTGCCCATTTCTCTTTTTTTTTTTTTTTTTTTTTTTTTTTTTTTTT
>KK351042.1:1399995-1465240 GCA_000671755.1 Glossina brevipalpis
TTTTTTTTTTTTTTTTTTTTTTTTTTTTTTTTTTTTTTTTTTTTTGCTTATAAAAAAGGATATTATATATGTGCATACTTGGATGCCAAAAGTACGAAATTGTATTAAGCAACTCTAACCGAGTGCGCATTCAGGCGTTCAAAACATGATGATAAATTCATATTTGAGTCAACCAAACGAACGATATAATCGCATCATTTTGTTTCTTTCTCTTTTTTTTTTTTATTTTTTTTTTGCTATTTTTCTTAGTTTTTTTCTTCTTTTGCTCTTCCTCTTCCTGTATATCTTTGGGAATTTTCTATCGAACAGTTTTCTTTTTTTTTCTTCTGCGTTAAATTTTTCTTTTAAAAATTTTAATATATTTTACTGGAGTAACGAGGTAAGAAAGAAATAGGTGTACGTGCGTGTGTGTGTGTGTGTGTGTGTGCGTGAATGTGTATGTGTTTGTATGCCTATGTATTGGAATAAATTGTGGTAAGATTTATTGCACGTTGACTAACTTTTTATCTTCGCTGACAACCTAATTATGATAAATTTCAATTGCGTTTAATAAAAGAAAAAGAAAAACTGACACTTGAGGAAAAGGATTTAGTTAATGGCAAAAATTGGATTGAGAAAAATGTATAAGAAAGTATATCTTAACGCATTTACTTCCCTATACAAAATAGTCTTTGTTTGATTCCAACTTACATTTCTTTCGCATTAAGCTAAAGCAGAGATCGGTGAACTCTCCAGAGATAAGAGCCACATTATCAGGGAAAACGGGAAAGTTTCCCTTAGATAAATCAAAGTTTTTCTTTCAAAATCTTAAGCTAAGAGGAATTATTTTCCTTTTTTTTTTTTTTTTTTTTTTGATTGAAACAATTTCTTCTAATATCGCGCGAAAGAGTTATATTTCCTTTTTCCTCCAGTTTACGGTTAAATTGCTTTAGACGAAGAGAAAGTTGCGTCTACCATGAAATAAAATTGTTTAATTCATTAAACGTCTGCTAGTTTTGGATAATGAACAATTTTTTCAAAGGAGAAATGATTTAATTTCTGCTAATAAAAAAAAGGAAAACATTTTAAAAAGATTTCCTTTAAATTAAAGTTATACGCAAGATATCAAAGAAGCACATGTGGTTGGCAAGACAAAGTTTGTCAATGCCTGACCTAAAGAAGGGATGCAATACGGGGAACATTACACATCAACGTTATTTGAATTATTGCAAATAATTTCTTCAGCAGCATTTAATTTAAAAACAGAAGCAGTATCCGATGCCAAAAAGTCAAGTTTTAATAATTTAAGTGTCGCTGCAGTTAAAAGTAAGCATTATTCACTTGATTTTGACCCAAAAAACTAAATGAACACATTTCATTTTAAATTGAGGTCATAACTTGAACAATTACAACCGTTTTTTAAATTTTTAATCTCCGCTTAGGCCGAAAGGGCGGTATTTAGTTATAGTTTGTATAAGTAACGCAAATAAGCAGAGCTTAAGTTGCTTGAACTTGCCAGCGAGTTTAAAATCTTTTGCGGCACTTCTGAGGACCTGAGTTTAACAAAAATTGAGTAATAAAGTTAAATTTTTAATAAATAAAAAAAATTATAATAAATAATATATAATATATGATATATAATATATATAATATATAATATATAATATATAATATATAATATATAATATATAATGTATAATATATAATATATAATATATAATATATAATATATAATATATAATATAAAACAAATAATATATAATAAGATAATATATGATATAATATTTAAGCAAAATGTAGTAGCGCGCGGTTGCGTTTTTAATTGCTATGATCTTGATGATGGTTAATTTTCATCCATAATGCATATAGAGGAAGCTATTTTAGAATAAGATGTAACCGGACTGCACTGGGTTAATTTTCTCGAGAATCTAATAATTTGTAAGTTATATGGAATTCAAATTTTCTGCATTCGGCTAATATGCAAAAATAGTTATTCTCAGCGATACTTGTCGAGAAATGTTAAAAACCACTAAACTTTTCTCACTTAATAGCTTTATATAATAAACTTTCATAAAAATAGATCGGTTCAGTTCATATTTAATAACGTTCGTCTTTAAACCGAAACATATCAACGAACCCAATTTATCAATACATTGAACATAACAATGCATGGTCAGATATATTTGAATTGATTGAAAATGGTTCTGAATCAACTTATAAAATAAAACATAAGTCTATTTCAAGCCTTTCAAGTCTGGCCGTTGCATGAATTCAATTCGATTATATTTATAATCCAATGTTTATAATCCAAAAACCATATAATTTGAATGATATTACTTTTCAAAGCAATCATATCAATATGTATTCAGTAGATAAGGAGGTAAAATGTAGACTACCTCAGTTTGCTGCCTTTCTGTTAAGAGAATTGATTGATTACCATTCTGGTTAATTGTTAGGCGTGCAGATAAATTCTTACTGGTTGTAGTGAAAAAAATAAAGACGTTTTTTTTAGCTGAAATACAAATATATAAAAATATTTTATTCAAAGTCCTGTCTTCGACCTTAACTATACATTTTTCTCGTGTTTCTAACGGAGACGTGCATCTACGAATCAACGTATCGTATGCCTACTTAGCCTTGTGAGATTATTCCCAAAAGTGGCATGTTGTTTGAATATTGTCACAAGATTGGAAACTCTTCTTAAGTGAAGAATAAGCCTTTAGAAGAAAGCAAGTATAGATCATAGAAAGGAATATCTGATGAATATAGTGGAAGCAGGAGCACATTGTAATTCAGGCGCCGTCATTCCGAAAAATCAATTTATAATTCACTTTTGCGAATTGTAAGTGGTCTACCTTCAACGATCACCGCAAACGCTGCAGATTGTGTTGGTAACGTTACTGAGAGTAACAGTTTCGTGAGATCGGACCAAGCCCCAATGTAACGTAATCAAATAATTCCTCTAAATGAATGATCCAGGCACACTCGTCTCTGCCATTGATGTTAAAATTTTCATTTTTTTACCTTACCCTGTATTCTAAACTGTCCATTTTTATCAGACTTTACGAGCCGACAATGCTTTCCCCCCAATTAAACGAGAAAAGTAATCCTTCTTTTTAGCTGTGTAATGAATAAATTTGGATCTTTTTTCATGTTTTTGCTAACAGCACCAATATTTTCGGTCGAATGTGCATTTCGATGATGCGAGGGCTTTAATAAATCTGCTACAGGTCCAGTTTTTTCAAACCCCCATCACAGTTTTGCTTATATTGCAGTCAGATGGACGAAACTTGCGAAACTTACTACTTACTGCTACTACAGAATCAGCACTTTTTGTAATAGGTTTTTACTATATTAGCAAATTTAGTGATGTGAATATTAAATGTTACATATGATAAAATGGCAAATATTAAACTAAACGTATGATGCCATGGATAATAGTTTTGGTTTACATATATTCCTGAAGCAAGATTGAAAAATCCGGACCACGAAATGGATGACCCTATATATTTGAAATGACATTATAATGTGTAATATGTAATAAATTTTTGATAAATTAATTAAAATATTATATTTATTAAATTTTTTAATTAATTTTTAATTTTTTTTTTCCATTTTCTAATAGTTTTCAAAAATATTTTATCTTTTAAACATTAAAAATGTATTTAATACTCTCATTGATTATTGTCATTAATTTGCATCGAAAAACTTTCATTCAAAAATAAAAGTTGTTAATAAAAAGTATTTCATTGCAGTGATTTATTGTTAACAAAATTTACTGTTAGTAAATTTATTTTTAATCATTATAGATATAATAATCTTTTTTATAATCCTTTAAATCAAGGAAGTGCATCTCTATCTTTATTTTTTCAGGTAGTATTTACGATTCTATTCTATTATTTCTTTTTATTGGCAACAGTTCGGACTTGAATGTTGTTAAATTTTTATTATTCATTGGCTTGCTTTTATTTCTGGATTTATTTTCGTTATAGTTAAAATAACTAAAATATTTATAAAATAAAATTTATACGATTATGACGCATTTCGTATTTAATGTTCAGCATTGCAATCATTTAATTCACTATAATAATTACCGTTTGGCATGTATGGAGAGAATGTAAAACAGCTGTATTTATGAAAAGTTTCAATGCTTTCTTATGAACGCTGATTATGTCTGCTGGATACGGAAATTACTGTAGTTAACATTGCATGTCTTTAAGGCATAATAATGGAAATTCTCCTCAACTATTAGTATAAACATTTTACCTGATGGTATATCTCACAATTAATGAACAATTATGAACAAATGCCAAAGTCCTTAAAATTGTTCAATAATCTACATATTGTACAAGGTACATACCTCGCCTGCTTTCTCAAATGCAAACTAAAGGCTTTTAATGTAATATCAGTTTAATTTCACACATCCTTGAGAATGTTTATACTATAAACGACTTATCATAAGCATATCGTACCTAAGGTTTATGCGTAAGTAAGTAATACTAAGAAAGAGACGGGTTAGACCTCCATGATTAGAATATTTTCGATTGTTTATTATTCTGTCTCTTTCATAACTATCCATCCATTTTCGTGCTGAATGTACAAATTGAAATTTTTCGAGATATTTCGAAAATTGTAAATGAATTCATCAAAATTGGAAAAGTCATATTAAGAAGAAATTTTAATTTTCAATTTTTCTCGACAAAAGTTGGTGGAAAATTGTATTTTAGCGTAGTAAAGAAATATTCAAAATTTGGACACGAAGGGGACTAAGTTTTGACCCCCCCCCCTCTCCACCCCCCCGCCGCCCGCTCCTGCCTTTTAGAAAAATGAAGGTCTCTATAGGATGACAAGATATAATTTTTAATATCAGAAATTGGTCCAGAATAACGATTTGACTTATAAACTTACTCTTCTCTAATTGGACCATATTGATCTATTTGTCTTACCTTTTCCCATAAAAGGATTCCCGCGAACAGTAGGCCTTTATACAAAGGTACAAGAACTAACTTTTACTTTTTTTTCGATTCAAATAGACTCTAGATAACAATTTATTTAACAAAGAAAGTGAATCATATTAAATTGAAATCAGGTTAGTTCACTTGTTGAGTTCACTCCTGTGTAATGAATTTTGAAGTTTTTTTCTTTCCAATTTTTATTAAATTTTTAACTGTACTTTATCGAAGGTCTAGTAAGTTATGAGATTTAATATGTTGATTTTCTTCGATTACAAGTTTTTAATTGGTTTTTTGGTTTTCATGGTTTATAAGCTCTTAAGTATTCTATGCAGACTTATAAAGGAAAATGAATTATGGTACACTGAAGTACCATAAGTTGATGTGTGATAAGTGTTTTGAATGGTATTTATTAATAAATTAGTATAGCTCTTGAGTTGAAATACTACGTTTGGCTTTAAACTTGAATCTTAAGAACATGAAATTGTTTTTTTTTTTTTTTTTTACTCATAAACAATTGAAATTGTAGTAGACGTGCAAAATTTTCATCGTATACGGCTCTTAAATTAAAAATATCTAATCTAAATTTCATTATTATGCATCGTAACCGATGAGGCGATATACAAGCTTTATTAACTTGTTTGTAATCAAAAGAAATAAACAACAGAAATATTGTAAAATATATAAAACATTGATAAACTTACGGTCCTAAATATGTAGTACGATCCCCTTTTCTCTCCAGATGCAACTTTAGTAAAATTTTGCATAAAAAAACGAGACTTCGATTTTCATAGATTGAGTTCACAAAATTAAATGGATACGAAAGGAATGAAAAGGAAAGTGTCAGCATCTCTGCCCAAAATTCTTGAGAGTTTGGACTTAAATCGACTTAAGTGCTACTCATTAACCTTTTGTTTTTAATAATGTTTTGATAAGTCACTAGCTACTAATTCTATATGCACTCCCATGCCATACGCTAAGGATAGGATCGAATTAATTTGAAAAAAATTAGAACAAAATTTAGAAATTTAAAGTTAAAAGAAACTACAGATGGATTTCTGAAAAAAAAAGAAAAGTTTTGAACCAAGAAGACCTGCCTTTAATGTTGCAATCAGCTCAACAACCTCTTCGCTAACTCTTCTCATGTAAGACCAATAAAGTCTTACGTTGTTGCGAGTATAATGGAAATCAATGCAAACTTCTTATATGACCTCACTTTTATTTTTCTTATGCAAGACCAATAAAGTCTTACGTTGTTGCGAGTCAATGCAAACTTCGTATATAACCCCTCTTTTATTCCCCTCATGCAAGACCAATAAAGTCTTACCTTGTTGCGAGTCAATGTAAACCTCGCATATAACCTCACTTTTATTCTTCTTTTGCAAGACCAAGAAATTCTTATGTTGTTGCGCGAGTAATGTTGAAGTCAATGCAAACGTCGCATATAACTTCACTTTTACTCTCTTTTACTCTCATGCAAGACGAATAAAGTTTTACGTTGTTACGAGTCAATGCAAACGTCTCATATAACCTCACTTTTACTTCTTCTTACAAACTTCGCATATAACTTGACTTTTACTCTCATGCAAGACCAATAAAGTCTGACGTTGTCACGAGCAATCTTGAAGCCAATGCAAACTTCTCATTTAACCTCACTTTTACTCATCTCATGCAAGACCAATAAAGTCTTATGTTTTTGCGAGTAATGTTGAAATCAATGCAAACTTCTCATATAACCTCACTTTTACTGTTCCCATGACTACGATGTTCTCTATTGAAAATGAAGATGAAAATTTTCTTTTAAAAAATATTTTATATCTACTTTAGTATAATTGATCCTGACTTGGTGATGTTGTGCTTAAATTTGAAATACTCACAATGCTGGTTCAATGATTGCTAATTTACTAAAAAGAAAAACCTCAATCTAAAGCAAAAACCAATAAAGTTGTTAATGAAAATTGCAAAAATAATTTTTTATTTATCAATAAAGATTTCATTATACAAGAATATGCCAAAAATCAAACCAAAAAAGCTTAATAAACGTTTACGAATCAATTCAGGTATCATCGAATTTAGAATTTTTTTTTTTTTTTTTTTTTTTTTTTTGTTGCATTAGAAAGCCTTTAGAACATGTTTCGATAAATCAAGTTGAATTCAAATTTAAAAGTTAAGCATTTATTGTTAAGCATATTTAATGTCAATAATTACTCGATGGTTATTATAAATTTCGCATTTAGTGATTCTGCTAACGTTTCATTTAAATTAAATTCGAAAAGATTACAAAACAAAAATCCATAAACAGCATTTGAACCTAAATAACATATTGTTTTTACATAATCGAGTTGACTGTACAGCAGCTACTCTCGCTACTGCACCTATTAGTGTATGTTGCTAAGTTTTAATTAGTTTACGATTAATAATTAAAATGTAACGATAGACTGATAAACATATAAACCAAACAGCAATAACCGGATTGCGAACATGGTTTTTACATATAAAACAGACATAAAACATTATCAAATAAACCAAAAAAAAAAAAAAAAAAAAAAAAAAATGTATTCATAATTACACCGTACATTATCAAAAAATTATTCGCACATAATTTTCCAATGTTTATATGCATTTACAATTGCTTACTGACCCCGAAAATGTGCATAATGGTTGTGTTCGAAATATTAATGTTTGCAAATGCAGGTACTGGCAGGAGGTGAAAGAAAATCAACAAACTCAATACTCAATACTCTTACATACGATCACACAACAACATTCCCATGCATTAGTTTCGCCTTCACATTTACGTAAGTGGATGGATGTTCCTGAAAGTGACGCTTTCAATGGTCACTTTAAGCTTGACAAGGAGAAAATTAATAATATATGCACAGTTATTAAAGGTTATGCGATCTCTTCCTTTGTGTGTCTTTCATTCTTTTTCCATTAAAATGCATTTTTCATTTTAAAAAAAATTTACAAATATTTATAATAAAAGTTTCAAAAAATTATACTTTAAAGTGTACTACATATGATTCATTTCAGAAATTTTTTCATGTATAATGGGAGTCTTAATAAGAATGCATTATTTTATATAAAAATACAAAAATGTATTTTTTGAGTTTATTCTGCACTTTTTGATGAAGATGGAGAAATTTTGTCAAAATTCACTGCGTAGCGCTTCTTGAAATTTGAAAGTGTTGAGAACGATGCCGAGTTGATGTTTCCGAGGTTTCGGCAAAACTCTCTCATTTACAGTAGCAATGCTTTCAAGAGACCGACTGGTATGTCGACGCAGGGAAGAGTTCCTGTCTACAATTGATCCAATTTCTGCAAATTTTTTGATCACTCTTCGAATTATTGATACATTAGATGTACTTTCTCAAACGAAAATTCTGCGAAGTTTGCACAGCCACTATTGATCGGCTAATCTCTTCGCTTTCGTGACAACAATGGCTTCAATTTTATTCTATATTCCAGCAAGGCTTATTCTACTATATATTCTATGTATGGTTGTCAAAAAACATATATCTACTTAGACAGATTCAAAAGAGCGCCTATCCTTTCAGTAGGGTACTCATATTCGTATTCATAATTCATAAAATTTTTAGCTATTGATGCGCAATACCGTAAGCCAAATATTTTTCTACCAATCTCTTCAAATAGATCTTTGATTCTTTAAAAAGCTAATAACACTTCATCTCTACACTAGATATGTATTTAAGTATATATATGTATATGTGTATACAATAGGTGCTTGCAAAAGTTTTTATCATTTTTTCTCTTGGAAAAGTCATTTATTGAGAAAGATTTGTAAAATATATATATTTCTCTCGTAACGTGACGATTCCGTGTCGAAAGAACTCATGAAAATTTGGGGCTATCCATGAATCGATATTTTCTCGCAATTCTTCAAATTTGTAGAATCGCATGCCAGCCAAGCCATGCCGCATCGATCTAGGCAAGTGGTAACCAGAAAACGGTATGTCTGGCGAGTACGTTGGGTGTGGCAGAACTTCCCATTCGAGCTGCAACTATGTATGCTTGACCAATTTTCTAAAATGTGACCGAAATGACATCTGAATTCAATTCGTGTGGATACCATTTTACATTCTTTTGGGCCTTTCTAATCGCGCATATAAACGTCTAGAAACACTTAATTCATCAATTTCTAAGCTATTCCAATACTATCTGAGAGTTTGTACGGAGTTTTCATCATTTTCGAAATTCTTTGGTCCTCCAGGCAGTTCTTTGTTCTAGACGCCGAAATCGCCACATTTAAACCATTGAAACCCAAAGCGACAATTAGGATATGTTAGAGTAGTATCACCATAAGCTTCTAAAAGTTTTTTATGGACTTCGACAGCAGATTTCTTCAATTAATGTACGTTGAAAATGAATGTCGACAATGAATGTAGAAAATACAATTTTGAGCGTTCCTTAATTAGCGGTTGTATACACTGAATAATTAAATAAAACTAAATGGAAAATAGTTGTTTTAGGTAGAGGATGATCAAAATTATCGAATTTAACCCTTATATATACTGGTATTTCTAATTACTTTAACACTTTTACCTGCAGAAGTGATTGATAAAACCTTTTCAAGCACGTAACATATACATATATATTCGGGTGCATACATATATATATATATATGTATACGTGGAGTCATATTAAGCATATCCCTCCGATCCTTACCTCAATCGTCATCAGCTAAATATTTTACTAATTCTTAACGCTAGTTCACAGCTCAAGTTTGAATTTATATGTTATGCCAGAAATATACTTACAACCAAGTGATAGATACGTCGAAAAGCCAAGTACAGATTTCTTAATTATTAGCCATACCATACACACACACACACAGTTATGATGCAGGGTATATTATGTTTCTGTAGACATACGCAACTTGTAGAACGATTTAAGATAAGACCCAAAACTTTATCATACCAATCGATACTGGATCATATACTGAGTTGACTTAGAGTTATCTGTCTATCTATCTGTCTATTTGGATCATTGCTTGATATCTGTAAATGCATTTTGATGTTTCATCTATGTGTAGCAATTTTTATAAATTTATATATGACATGCTTTAGATATAAAAGGAACGCTACTGACAAGTTTTTGATCACGAACTCTCTCTCGACTCCTCGCCATATAAAAGTCCATTGCTTTTGATATTTCTTCAATTTTTTATATTTCTCCAAGAAAGCTTGGCGAAAAACTATATTTTGATATATTAAATGAATATGAAAAATTCGGACAGAATGGAATTATTTTTTGAACCCCTTCCATATAGAAGATGAAGAAGAAGGCTTTTTATGGCAACAAAATTCGAATTTTTTCTATTTTAAAATACAGGGAACTAATTTTGAAAATTCACTGTGATTCATATTATATAAATCAATCTTTTGACCCTTTCACATTGTATGGCTTCTCATGAAAATGAAGTCTATATATTAGCAACAATTTTTAATATTTTATTTTTCACGCAAATGAAGCCCTTATATAGCGAGTAATCACATTTGATAATTTATGACAAAATTAAGTGAAAAATTGCATTAAGGAAAGTGTTGTAGGTCATATAAAATTCGTCTTTATTCGACTACAATTTCTTTATAATCTGCTTTTTCTACCGCTGCTGACGTTTGCAGTATCCAATCAAGCCAATAACGCGCTGAAATTTTCATTTTTCGTTTTTCTTCCTTTTTGTTTTTGCTGCACCATTAGATGAAGAAGTATTTGTCTATTGTGATTTGTATCCGTCGATTTACTAGAGCAACTAATTGTTTCATACATTTTCCAATGCACAAGAAGTATAAACGAATTCTGGATATGTGTAAACAATACTTAGTTCTGGTTCTCTTTTTTTTTTGTATATCCACCACTGAAGATGAGGTGTACATTCATTTCGTCATTTCGTTTGTAAGGAAGGAGGAAGGAGGAAGGAGGAAACTTCAGAGACTTCACAAAGGAGATATGTTCTTGATCAACTCCAAATTTAGAATCGATTTAAGGATGTCCGTCTGTCTTTCTGTGTTTACGTCCGTCTGTCTTTAGGTCTGTCCGTCTTTACTTCTGCCTGTCTTTAAATCTGTTCGTTTTTACGTCTGTCCATTTGTGCGTCTGTTTGCTTTTGCGCCTGTCCGTTTTTACGTCTCTCTGACTTTACGTCTGTCCGTTTCTACGTCTGTCCGTCTTATCGTCTGTTTATCTTTACGTTCGTCTGTCTTTCCGTCTCTCTGACTTTATGTCTGTCCGTCTTATCATCTGTCTATCTTTACGTTCGTCTGTCTGTACGTCTGTTGATCTATACGTCTGTTGATCTATACGTCTGTTCGTCTTTACGTTTGTCCATCTGTAGGTCTGTTCGTCTTTACGTCTGTCTGTCTGTACGTCTGTCGATCTATATGTCTGTTCGTCTTTACGTTTGTCCATCTGTAGGTCTGTTCGTCTTTACATCTGCCTGTGTCTGCCTGTGTATTGTCTGTTCTAAACATTCTCCTGGCCGCAAAAATGGAGATATCGGCTTGAAGTTTGACAGAAACTTTGAAAATGCACCAACTCGGTCACAGGCGCCGTCTAGAGTACAAAATAAGTTGAAGATACGTCCGCTTTCTGGCTGTTTTGCTCAGTGTTCATAGACACCAAAATAAAACTTTCCATGGTATTCCATAGAAGTAGGAAAAATTTAGCACGCCTACCACAAACATATTAAAATGGAGTATTTCCCTTTTTCTTTAAATAATGGTGGTGGGTGTAAAAAATTCGGCATGACCGAATATAATTTTCTTATTTGTGTTTTTTTTACCTTTTATGTTTTTATTTTTTTTATATTTAAACTTAACAATTCTGAAAGTTCTATCGGTAACAATAATAAGAATATAAATAAATATGTTACGTAACACGTACATGTGTGAGTATGTTTGTGTTATTTCAGTTTTCATTTCTTATGTATCTTTATTTCAATTTTATTATTTATTTTCCTTTTCATCTGCAATACTGGCAACGTTACCTGATCAATTCCTAATTTTAATACTTTTACTTTAAATAGTTTATTAGCTTGAGAAAAACTTAAAGGCTTTCATATACACCTCACCTCACACATACTCACCTAAATATATTAACAGGCCTAGTTAAGAGCAATAGATGCATACTGTGGATATAAAAGTCAACATTTTCTCGTTTGCAGTTACATTTGAAAAAAAAGAGTATATGATTTCGAATGGATGGCCTGAAGATAAATGCAAACAATATTGAAGCACCTACACAGAGACTGCTTTACCTTTAAAACAACAGATATGTACTTTTTCCTACGGCCTTATATGTTGCCACCTACTACATACATACGTGCCTTGTTATCTTAAGAAGAAAGAAAAAAGCAGGTTTGTACGTGACCTGTGTGGAAAGTTTGGACAAGGTGTACACAGGAACGTTCATTTTCTTAACTTAAATTTCAATTTGAAAAACGTACTTTCCCTGTTAAATGTTTGGTGGATTAATTCAGTGCTTTATCAAGCTTGACTTTTGATTTACGATATTAGTTCAAAACGAATCAATCTTTTTTCGTGGATTAGTTCAGTGCTTTACCAAGCTTGACTTTTGTTTTATGACATAAGGCGACCGTGAGACGAATCTGTATTCTTCGGCGAATTAGTTCAGTACTTTACCAAACTCGACTTTTGATTTAAGGCATAAGATCAGAAAGAGTCAATCTTCATTGGCGAATTAGTTTAGTACTTTATCAAGCTCGACTTTTGGTTTAGGAATATGGTTTGAAATGAATATGGTTTGATGTATTAATTCAGTCATTTACCAAAGTCGATTTTTGTCTTATGACATAAGTTTGAGACGAATCTATATTCTTTGGTGGATTAATTCAGTGGTTGATCAAGCTTGACTTTTGTCTTATGACATAAGACGACGGTGAGACGAATCTATATTCTTTGGTGGATTAATTCAATGCTTCATCAAGCTCGACTTTTGGTTTGAAACGGATCAATCTTATTTGATGTATTAATTCAGTCATTTACCAAAGTCGGCTTTTGTCTTATGACATAAGTTTGAGACGAATCTATATTCTTTGGTGGATTAATTCAATGCTTCATCAAGCTCGACTTTTAGTTTACGACATTAGTTTAAAACGAATCAATATTTTATGATGGATTAATTCAATGGTTCATCAAACTCGACTTCTTTGGTTTAGGAGACAAACAGCGCTTTACCAAGCTCGGTTTTTGGTTTGCAACCGAGGTTTGAAACGAATCAGTCTTCTTCGATGGATTAATTCAGTGCTAGGCCAAGCTGGACTTGGTTTACAAATCAAATTCTTTGATACTCGTTTTTGAATTTTCTTTTTATCGAGACAAGACATAGACAAAGAGATAAATGAACAGCTTTTACTGAAAACTTGTATAGGGTATCCTGGTATCCGTGAATGTGTCGTGCGAGGTAACAAAATTAGTAAATCTTTTTTGTGTCACTTATACTCAAGAAAGACAAGAAACAAAACAAGAATTGAAAACAATACTCCGACATGTGGTGTTGAAACAACACGAATTGTTATATAAACACTTAGACGTTCTAAGAGCAAAATAAGAGATAATTGCAGTGCTATTCACTGAACAAAGCACATGAAACAATGTGAAGATGTTCAACCAGCAAAAAGGTTACACACTATTTGTTGTTTCACAGTAGTTTTTTTTTTTGTGTTTTGTTTGCTTCTTATTTATACGCCAGAAGCAGTAAACAGAAACTGAGAACTCAAGTGTAGATAAATAAATTTATAGAAAAAGATTATTAGGGATATATTTTAGAGGCAAGAACTTTAAATTTCATATAGTAAGGGCACGAATCTCTCTGTAAATTCACTCAGTCACACTTTTTGTAATACTTTACATGACAAAGAAAGAAAACTCATTCATGTGTCATTTTCTTTCTTAATGAAACGTGCAGCTTAAGAATACGTTATCTAATTAGACAACAGATTTTTTTTTGAAAAAGTTGATGGCAAAGAATGCTATAACAATTACAGTAAATTGATTGGTTTTTCAATGAAGAATTTACAAGAATTTTCCTAAGATTATAAAACTAAATGTCTGTCATATTGTTTAGGACAATCATTCCCCTAGATTCACATAAATATGCATGTCGTGAACTGGAAGAAGAGCGAAGTTCGACTTTTAGTTCAACAGACTTTTGAATTAAAATATTTTTGAGAGCTTTTTATACCCGATACCGAAGATAAAGGGTGTATTTCATTTGGTCATTTGGTTTGCAACTCCCAGAAGGAAACTTCTGTATATACATTCTTGATCAGCATCAAATTTAGAATCGATCTAAGCATGTCCATCTGTCCAACTGTGTAATGTCTGTGGTAAACATTCTCCTGGTAGCAAAAATGAAGATATCGGCTTCAAATTTGACAAAAACATTAGACGCAGACAGATAAGCGGAAGGACGGGCGGACGGATGTACCTGAAAAGATTTTGAATTTGCCACTCATCAAAAATATATCCACGTTATGCGATCTCTGAAGCTTCTTTGTTGATGTTACTAACGCTTTCAGAAAACGATTGAACTTCAATCTTTTTTTATATCGAAAGGGGATGGTCGAACCATTCCATTTTAATACGGGTATTATAAGCAAACAAACTGAAATAAAATAAAATAAAAAAAAAAAAAAAAAACAAAAGATAGTTAGCCCTATATATGTGAAAGTGAAAGAAAGAAAGACGGACGGACCCTTCTGCTATGCTTTATGAGTTATAAGTAAAAAAATACAATTTTTTTTCTCCTAAAAACAGAAGTGCTTTCGATTTACGTTGTACGTGTGTCCTTCGATTGATTTGGCCCGTTTTCAATACCAATTTGCATGCAAGAAGTTGCAATATTTCCCCCAAATTTGGACCCTCGTTCTTCATATTTGAGGTCACAAGAATGTTTACCTAGGACATTACATAGATAGAGGGACGGATAAACGGACAGACAGACCTGCTTAAATCGATTTTAAATTTGAAGCCGATATCTTCATTTTTAATCCCATAAGAAAGTTTATCAAGAACATTACATAGATAGAAGGACGGACGGACGGATGTACGCGGGAACAGACAGACAGGCGAAGAGACGGACGGACGGGCGGATAGTCAGACAGGCGGACAGACAGGCAAGCGAGCAGACAGACAGGCGGACAGACGCACAGACGGGCGGATAGTCAGACAGGCGGAGAGACAGACAGGCGAGCAGACACATAGGCGAACAGACAGACAGGCGAACAGACAGATAGGCGAACAGACTGACAGGCGGACAGACAGGCAGGCGGACAGACGGACGGACGGGAGGGATAGACGGGCGGACGGACTGACGGGGGGATAGACGGGCGGACGGACTGACGGACAGATAGGTGGAACGGCGGATAGAAGGATGGACGGATGGACAGTCGGATAGACAGACGTACGGGCGGATAGACAAACGGGCAGACGGACAGACGAACCTGCTTAAATCAATTCTAAATCTGATGCTGACCAATATACTCTGAAGCTTCCTTCTGGCTATTGCAAATAAATTGACAGAATTAATAAACTCCCAAGCCTCGGCAGTGGATGGAAATTTTTATTTCTTTATTTTACATAGGCAAACGTGAAAGGTGCGCGCAGCTTCTAGTAGCATTTCGTGGATTTGCTTTAGCATTTATGACGTTCTCGCCTCTTGTTCTCGATTGCTCCTACTAAATATCCTAAATTATAATCCTCTTAAATATAATAGCCACCCAATTGATATTCTTTTCGTTTAGATGCTATTTATCGTTTTCAGGCGAAGAAACATTTCCTGTAACTGCCGTTTTTCTAAAGTATCTGATAAAGCAGTCTTTTACCGTCATTCAATGTCTTCTGCAGTGTTCAACCAAAAAAAACCCAAGTTGAACTCAACTAATTTAACTCTTTGCATATTATACAATTTCTCTGCATACGGCCATCCCAGGCTTTTTTTATTATTAATTTATTCCGACAGCTTGGGGGGACTTGTTATATAATTTTTATTTTCTGCACACCAGAGTGATTAGCATTTCTTTAAGCATTTTTTTTTTGTTTTTTTTTTTTTAAATATGTAAATGTATAAGTCGTAAAAAAAAAATTTTTTTTTGTTCTCTATCATAAGGAAATTAAGTTTTAGTAAAAATTCCAATGACCTTTTTTAAAGGACATATAATGCATGAAATATTAACCGTTTTGTTTACATTGAAACACATCATTGTGTGTTTTGTTTGTCAAAACATAAGCTTGCAATAAAAATAAAAATATAAGTTGGCCATATATGTGTGCACTGCTACAATGACGGATGGAAACTATATTATGCTCAAGTATACGTAAACACATACAATCATCTCATATTTTAGACATTTGAGCGCATTATGCAAATGTATGCATTCTCTGTTCAACTCTTCTTTATTCATTCCTCGTAAATCGTGCATTTCCCCGTTACTACTACTACTACTACTATTACTGTTGTTATTATTGCTACTACTACTACCCTTTACTTATAGGAATATGATTATAGCAATAAGTATACATTTCGAGAGCTTAGCTACTACTATCCCCCAAGTGAAAGGAAAAATCATTTTGAAAATATCATCATATCATACATACATCAGATCATTAATTTATTTAATAATAAAGAAGAAAAAAAAACATATCGGTTCATTGCATAACTCTTAATTAAAACAATTATTAAGAAAAAAATTATTAAGAAAAAAAAAAGAAGAAATTTATTTGAATTTTCAAATGCTTTAGTGAACTTGGTGTACCAGCCATTATAATAGTTGGAATAAAAGCAACACGTTATTAAATTTCTTTTCTGTCATTGTTTACATATTTTAATTATTGTTTGTTGCCGTAGTCTCTTTAATTGCTCTTGGACCGTGCGAGGCTTCCTTAGCCATTATAATGCACTAGAGAAAAACAAAAAAAAAAAAGAGAAAAAAAAATAATGAAACACGAACATGAAGACTAGTTAGCAACTTTTCTTTTCTTTATTTTATTTATAAGAATCATTTTTGGGTTGTTTCGTTTTGGTTTTATTCTTTTGTTAAACCATTTTTCTTTCCTTTTATCGCGCGTTTGTTTATAAATTTTTTTTATCCTTCTTCTTTACTCGGCTTTTACGCAAATGCATGTCGATCGAAAGATAATTTTTCTTGAATTCGAAATTAAGCTGAAGCAACAATACTGTCCACGATTGGAAGATATATTCATTAAATCGTTCAGTTTGCAAAATGGCAAAAAATGTTAACGCTTTAGCTTCAGTTCAGACTCGCTAATACAGGGAATTTAAAAAAATTAGTTTTAATAGAACAAATAGAATTCACTAAAGAAATTAAATCATAAAGATCATTTGAATTTTTGTAGAGAACCTCTAGCAGCTTAAAAATATCCCAGAATTCAATTCAGCATTGGCTCAGTTTTATAAAGCGATAGTTCCTTGATGGATGTAAGTAAAACATTAGACTTAATTTCACTTAACAAAACAGGCAAGTCAATCGTACTATTTATGAACTTAACTAGAAAAGTAACTCCTCAGACAAACCTACGTTTCTCGAGACAAAGTAATGATAAAAGTACCAACCTATTTGCGTACGTTGAAAGAGGGACAAGTGAGTCCCAACCTAAAACAAATCTTCGCTTCTCGAGGCAAAGTAGTGATATAAGTAGCAACCTATTTGCGTACAAGACGAACTAGTGATTTCCAACCTAGACAAACTTACGTTTCTCGACACAAAGTAAGGATATAAGAGTAACAACCTATATTCGTATGTAGGAATACGGACCAGTAAGTCCTAACCTAAGTTTCAATGTGACAACGATGAATAGGCGATTATATGAACGAGGCAGTATAGATCATACCAGACTTGTCTATAGTCGTTTCGTAATGTAAGGGTAATCGAATCCCCTCGCGTTTTATAAGCTTAACTCTCTTACACGCTTTAAATGTATTCAAATTTTATTCGATATATAAGTTGAAACGAAGCTTATAGTCAACTAGCATATGAAGATCGACGAAGGCATCTACATTTTCCAGCATGCAAAAGTTATATAAGGTATTTCATTATGAACGTTTTCGTTTCTTTTGATTTAAAGTTCTAGAATTGAAAGAACACGATTTTTGTTAAGCCATTTAAATAATCTCGAAGGAGACGAAATTAAGGCTTCGAGTTAAAGGCTAAGAACATTTTGTTGTTACCAGAATACTTTAGGATATCGGACGATTTTATTATTAATGGAAAGGCGAACCAAAATGATCTCTAATGACTACTTTGAGAGGTTCTTTTCTCTTTATAACTCGAACTTTACTGTCCAGATTGAAGTAACGAATCCAAGGCTCATGTATAACAACAAAGTGTCAGTAAAAAAAGAGTAACAATTACCGCTTATGACGCTGTTTTTTTTTTATGGCAACAATGCAAAGCAAACCGAACTAAAATTCACAGACTCTCTTAGGCGAATATCATCTATTAGCTTGTGAAAGATGGGAAATCATATTTTCATTTTATCGTTTCCAATCTAATATTTCGTTATAAAATAATATGAGTATCTAACCAATATTAGTGTCTCAACAATGTACAAGAGTGCTCTTGTGCTCTTCTAAGTACTATAGAAAAGAAACGGAAGCGCTGAAGTTTTGATTGATCAGGAAGTGAAATATAAAATTTTCTTAATTGAACTGTTTATAATGAAAGTGGAGCAAGTCTATTTTCCGCTTTCGTGACATATTTTTAAAGGTAGTTTTTGTATGTATTGGTAAATACAAATACGTTAGATGTATTTTCCAATATTGTCTAGTGTTAACTAGGAAAAGTAAAAGTTAAATTTAAAAAAAAAAAAAAAGAAAGAAAAAATCCAAAAGGCCTTGACTCACTGGAAAAATGAACAAATTTCTGTTAGTGTTTATTCAACGGATAGTGCTTTAGTTGTGTCTGACCTTTTTTTTTTGTGGTGGTGAAAGCAAAATTTTGTGCAATTTCATTCAAACATTTTTGCTCATTCAATGAAAACTGAACGTAAGGCAAAAAAAAAAACGTTTTTAGATATTACAGTAAAAACATAACTTAACTTAACAAAAAAAAAATTATTTTTAATTGAGAATTCTGTAATTATACAGTTTTGTTAATAGTTTTTATTACTTTATGTGTTATTTTCAATTTTATTTTAATTTAATATTTTATTAATAGAAGTTAAAGTTTTTTAAATTAGTTTTGATAAATCGACAGTATAGTGCGAATAAGCTTTTACCGAGAGACCATGTGATAACATGATCTCTGTAAAGTAAGGAATCGCTTTAAGAAATCAATTAGTAGCATTTGGTGTGAATCTTTGGAAAAGTGATTGCCTCGTTACTCTACCTTATCTAACCACAAATGACTCTTGACTAAATCAATAATTGTTTAAGCGAAAATTTCATTTCATCAAGTTATTGCAATCGATTAGACGCATGTAAGAGGCCTTGGTGTGTATACAAAACTTACATGTACTTATGAAAAGTACAAGAGTTTGCGGGAGTCTTTTAAAACGACACTATAATACCAACACTACATTGTCTTTCATGACCACAATCTCTTGTCAAATATGTCTAAGAACCAAATGAGACGAAAAGTTTCGAAACTGGGAGAAGGAGAAGAATTGTTCTGTTTTTATTGTAAAACCTTTTTCATTTTTATTTTATTTTATTTTATAATTTATTGCTTTTTTTTTTTTAGAAAAATCGATTTTACTTTTTATCAAGCGGAGTTGTTCGTTTAGAAGTATTAATCTAAACTAACTTTCATAGAATTTTTAGTTTTCGCGCGAATTATTATTTTTTCATTTATTTATTATTTATTTATAATAAATAAATATTTACATATAGTAATATATATGCAAATCTCCACAAGCAGTATCCGCATGCAGTGAGCTCACTCCTTTAATACTTAATTCATTTGCATTTATTGCATCCCATTCTTGAATTAAATCATTTTTTTTTTTGGCAGTTTCTTCCAATATTAGATGATGCTCTTTGATCTTTTACTTAATACGGTATAGAGTCCGCGGGTGGGCCAGTCTATGTTTATATCATTCAATTTAATTGTCCCTAAATCAGTCCCCGGTAGACCATTGTTTTCTGAAAAGATTCATCACAAAGACCTTAAGGAAGAATTCGGTCAGGTCTCTAATATAACTGATTCTCAAAACTAAACAATAGAAGTGTCATGAAATTAATACACTAAACCCATTAAAAACCAATAAGTTTGATAATTGCCTGAAGAACTAGTCCCGAGATTTTTCACTTTGTATAGTATTTATGTCTTTTTAGTATTCAATGCATAATATAGTTGATTGATGCTGCTTTAGGTAGGTGTAAATTGCAGATAGTAGGTAAACAAAAACAAGTTTGTATACTTGAGCTAATTTGTTACTTAGAGAGAAGGAGCTGCTTGGAAACATCTCAATGTAAGGAGTGACAATTTTGAAGGTGATTTTATGTAAAAGGAGAGTATAAATAAATAAGAAAGTAGGGTATACTTACCTTAAGATGAATATGCACCACCGACATTACTTTGAACCAGTAAGTAATGCATGTTGAAAATAAGCGCAATTTGTTTCACATAAACTGGTATTTCACATATTAAATCTTTTGTAAATATTCCCTATGCGGGCATATCACGCTAATTTTTGCTTTGAGACTTAAGTGGTTTTGGTAGATGGCTTGAATCAGTGTTCCCCATGTCAAGGTCAGAAAGAAAGAAAGAAAGAATGAAAGAGAAAGACAGAGATAGATATACAAATGGATCAGCAGATAGACAGAGAAAGAGAGAAAATGAGAGAGAGAGAGAGAGAGAGAAGGAGAGAGAGGGAAGAGAGAGAGAGAAAGAGAAAGAGAGAAAATGAGAGAGAGAGAGAGAGAGAGAGAGAGAGAGATAGAGAGAGGGGGAAGAGAGAGAGGGGGGAAGAGAGAGAGAGACGAAGAGAGTGAGAGAGAGAGAAATATATTCCTTGCAATCTATTATTAATGTTTTTAGATCCATTTCAAATAAATTAATTTTGACTGACACTTCCCTAAGAAACGAATACCTTAACTGTATCTCTTAACCAAAAGTTAAATTATTTGCTTATATTATTATAATGGAATCGTGATTGCCTTTTTTTTAACTATTGTATATGAACTTGTTATTTCATTCTATTAGTCAATTGATTATTTTTATCAACTGTTTAACCTTTAGTTATTCTGCTAGTTAGTATATAGTTAAATACATAATACTTATCAATTAGACTATAATTGAATGTCGTGAAAAGATTTGCTGTTCTACGAAATGTACATTTATTTTACAATAAGTTAAATCTATTTAGATAAAAATTAAATTTATTTAAATTTAACTTGCAGTTTAATTTTTTAGATTAAAGGGGGCTCTTAGTTGTTCAGTATTTGTTTCGTATTTCACATATTTTTAAATGGATAAAATATCAATTCTTGTCTGTAAAGCTGAGTTTTAAAGTAAAAAAAAAGGAATTTTTCAATAATTTTAGTGGCACTGACGGTTGGCTTATTTCGAAAGACACCTACTTTACTAATGGTATATCGATAGCGGTTGGTTATTAGTGATCTAAATTCCCAATTATAGCGTTATAAGTAATGTGGGGTTTATTACTTATTTATACTATATACCATGTTATGTATGCAAAGGTTTTCTCAATAAGAGTGCGCTATTTCAGAATTTCCACAATTTCATGGTCTGAAGTTTTTAGCTCCTGTGTATACTAAGTGTTGTATGGGGAAAGGCGGAGGTCTTTCGTCAAAAGTCGCTGCGTAGTGTTTGGTGAAACTTGAAGTTGTTGAGAACGATACCAAACTGATTTTTTCGAGTTTTCACCGACACTCTCATCTGCAGCGGTAATGTTTTTTTCCAGTTTTTTCAAATGGTTTGTTCACTCATCAAATTCTTGACGAATTCGGTGCACTTTCTCGACCGAATATTCCGCGTAATTTGCGAACGGTCTCAACGTAACATTGCCCATTTCTGTAGTGAGCTATCGTAACTGTAACGCGTTCTTCCTTTAGGTAACGCTGTATTTTTGTTAATCAGAACAAACATAGGCAACAGCTGTTAAATTTCAGAGTTGCCATTTGAATGAAAAAAAAAAGATTTAGATAGCGCATTCTTATTCAGACATCTTATATAAGAAAAGATAATATATGGGGTCTGCAAATTTACGCAAGATTTGAATTTGTCGTCAATTTTGTGGTGAAGTGTTGAATTTGATAACTGACCGTTTAGGATTCGTAAAAATAAGGCATTACACGAGAACAACGTGTTTTTATTTCTGAACAATTTTTCAAAAATAATAAAAGTTTGATCGCGGTAATGCCAAATTTCGTACCAGAACATTGGCTAGAATATTGACTGTTAGTGGTGCTTGATATCGCTCGATTATAGTCCAGTTCTTTCTGAATGATATTAACAAGAAACGCATATGGCTTCAACAAGACCATGCCATATGTCGTACATCCCATAAAATAATTCAATTACTTAATAAGACTTACTCTAATCGCGTATGCTCTCGTTTCAGTGATCCGAATTTGCCCCCTATGTGCTATTTAACAACAAAGTCTTGGAGGGGTCACGCATAACTCTATGCTAGATGCATTATGATTCAATAAAAAAATTACGATTAAAAATAAAATAATTTATTTTCTATTTAGTCTAAACCTTGCGTAAATTTTACGTTACATTTTATTAAGTCTAATGTAGCTTATTCTAATGACCGATTAAATAATTAAGAATTTTTATTAAAAGAAGAAGAAGAAAAATACTCTTGGAACTCTTTACATATACAATATTTCCGAATTAACTCAGAATTTATTTCAGAATATTATTCTGTTGCAAAATGTAGACCTTGTTGCCTTGTAAAACTTCGAAGAGAGGAAAAGAAAGGAACAAACCTACTTGCTTTTCATTTACTCCAATTATGAGTGTGCGAAGACAAGTTTACGCAAATCAATGAAAATCTTCAAGGAGAACTTTTGATTACAAAAAGGAGGTGATGAGATTGCAACTAATATAATATAAAGACAAGCACACACAGTTTACATAAGCAAACACCAAAACACATTTACCACAAAATCTATTCTATATTCATCAACGATAATAGATAGTCTAAAAAATATTGACCGTAATATCAAAGATAGTCTTAATTAAACTCAAATGTTCATAAGTTCGATAATAAATGAAGTTACTCTCAAAGGCTCAATATTTTTTAGACTACTTGATATAAGATTTCTCAAATCACTTTCGGTTTTTTCTTAACAATTTTGTAAAACATTAACAATTAATACCAAAAAAAAAAAAAATGTTTTTATTTAAAGAAGCACTGAAGTAAAGATAATTTTGAACGAAAGGTAACACATGTCGTTAAGTATAATGAAGGTAAACTTTTAATGTTTATTTATTTCTTGTTAAAAGTTTAAATGATAAATTCGTTCAAATTCATTCATTTATTCATTTTAATTTATTTATACTTCTTTTTTTTTCTTTTATATTTACAGGCAAAAGAGAAGAAAGAGTTAATGGAAATTTGTGAACTCAGCTATTTTCATATGAACATTAAGTACGCATAAGTGGGCTTTAAAATATAATGAAATGATAAAATAGTTGTAAGACACGAACGAAGGCAAACGTATTCAGCTGTATGTTGATGTAAAAAGGTAAAATTTTTTTAATGAAAAAAAATTATTCGAAGAAATTCATAGCAACGACATGAGTTATGCTCAGGCGTACATTATAATCGATATGAACTCCTTTAACCACAATAAAGGAAAATAAAAATTTTTTAATTTCCGTTAATACATAAGATATAAAAAAAAAAAAAAAAAAACTACAGAACATATATTTTCATGTTCAATAAAAATTAAAAAAATTATATAAACATATTTCATCTATAAAAAAAAAGAAAAGAAAAACAACAAAAAATAATAATAATAATAAAAGAAAATTAAATGAAAATTAAATTAAATAAAAAAATCTAGATTTAAATTAATACTTTTTTTTTTTTCTTGAACCGTTACCAAATGCAAATAAAAGAAAGAAAACCATAAGCAACAAACAAACAAACGAATAAACTGAATAAATAAAGAGATAAAAAAAGAGACAAATTTCGAAGAAATTCCGGTAAAACGACTGAAAGTCAAACAACAGCATTATGTGGATGGACTTATTTATAAGTACTTTGCAAACTTTGAGCGGTCATTGCGTTAGCGGTTACAATAGTAATGGCAGTAAGGCGCCATTAAGGCGTAAAGTGCGTAAAACCTCACGCCGGAAGCGTAAACGTCGACGTTACGGATATAATAGTTGTAGAACTAGTGGAAATGAGAAATACTCTAATAATTATAATAATTATAATAATAACAACAACAACAACAACAACAATAATAATAACAACTCAAGCAACAGCAATCACAATAATAACCGCAAAAATGTAAATATGCAAAGTAGTCATTGTCATCCTGTTGAATACAACGACAACGGCAATGACGATGTTGACGACGACGATGATGATGATGTTCTCGTGACTGTTTTTACTAAGAATAACGATAATGATAATGATAAAGATGGTGATGATGATAATGATGATAATGATGATAATGATGATAATGATAATAAATGTAAAATACTTGTAAATAATGTAAGAAAAATGGCACGAATGCATTGTATAAATAATAAGGAGCACAACATGAATATAAATTACAGCAACAACAATAAAAACAACAACAATAGTAGTAATCAGCGAAACGACATAAGTAAGAGCGACCGCAAGAGTAATAACTATAGCAGTAACGGTAATAACGGTAGCTATTGTCTTCAAGCAAGAGATAGCAACAAAATGACAACATTATTAACATCACCCATCACAATGACTAAAAAAATATATAGAAAAGCAACAGCAACAGCAAAGGCAACAGCAGCAGCAGCACCAACAACAACAAACACGCGAACAACAGCAATAACAACAGGAAGACCAGTAAGACCTCTAACGAGAACAGAACAAGTTCAATTATATGAAACTAAAAGAAGAAGAAGAACTAGACGACGAGAAATAGGAAGTGAGGACAACAATGAAAAGGAACTAAAACCAAAATATTTATATTCCAGGGAGAAATATGCAACAGCAGCGGCGACATCATCATCATCATTATCATCGTCCGCAGCCATAGTAGAAAGAAAATTTAAATCAGTGGCATTTCACTCCATTTCAGCACCAATAGCAACACCAAAAAAAACTGCTAAAAGCTTAATATCCACAGTATCTAGCATTGTGCGGCGTCATCGTCGCTTTTGGTTTAGTTTACGATGGCCTCACACACTACATAAGTCGTATACCGTTATATTTATGACGATGTTAGTGTTTACCATATGCCACAAGAGCGGTAAGTTTTTTCCCATTAAATTTTTTTTCTTTTTTTTAAAATAATTTTCAACTTTGAAAATTCCGAACAAAACAAAAAAAAAACGAAAAAAGCATTTCACCTAGAAATCCCCTAGAGTGATAATATGTATATTGAACGTTGCGGGTGGCGAGTGTTATAAAAAAGAAAAAAAAAAAACATAAAAAAAATTAATAATAAAATGATAAATTTTTTAACAGATAAATAGCAAAATGTCGGACGTTGGAATTTATTGAAATTTAATGCCACACAGTTTCAATATTTTTCTCTTTCTGTCCGGGTATATTAAGAGCTATTCTACGTTCGTAGCACTACTACTACTACTACTACTATTACTGGTATTACTTTTCCCCTATGGGGAATTCTTAACATTTGCATTATTTTTGTGCATTTAAGTCGCTGTCTCAAGAGTAGTTTAAGTTTAAAATGCACCAGAAAACTAAGTAGAAGAAAATGCCGAAA
Source organism: Glossina brevipalpis (assembly GCA_000671755.1). Lineage (NCBI taxonomy): Eukaryota > Metazoa > Arthropoda > Insecta > Diptera > Glossinidae > Glossina > Glossina brevipalpis. Next base: position 1,425,849 of record KK351042.1, read on the forward strand.
AAAGAAACACTTTCTGACAACATTTGGTTTCAGTTATATGTGTGTGTATGTGTTCTAATGTTCAAACTGTCAGGCTTTCCAAGTGTTTTTTTTTTCTCTCCCATTCGACCATCTGTTATAGTTAAGCTATTATGCTGGCATTTCAAACTTTGACCGAATGGCTAAAGTTTTATAAGCAAATTTTCTCTTAAGATAATTAAAAAGCAGTCATTTTGTTATCACTTCCTTTAGAGGTTATAGTTAAAAAAGTCAATCAGTACAAAACTACAAAATATGTAGTAATTAAAATAAAATCAAAACCTTTTTCATCCTTTAAAGCAATAATTCTCTAAAGCCTTCCAAGAAAAGAAGTGATTACGTTGCCGTTCGACTGGCAATGAATGCTTGAACCATTAGTAATATATTTTATTTAATAATAGAGGGAGTACCGAGATTTCTTAGGAAGACCTCATATATATATATATATATGACGAGATCTCTTAGATAGACCAAATATATATAAATATGCCGGGATCTTCTAGGTAGCTATGTATATGTATATACATATATATACATATATGCCGCAATCTTTAAGGTAGAGCAGATATATATAAATATGTCGGGATCGTTAATATAGACCAGTAATATACAAATATGCCGGGATCTTCTAGGTAGACCAGATATATATATATATATTTCGGGATCTTCTAGGTAGACCACCTATATATATACATATGCCGTGATCGTTGAGGTAGACTAGATATATATAAATATGCCAGGATCTTCTAGGTAGACCAGATATATATGTATATAAATCTTGTGTAATTCTGTGACACTCTCCATACGAAATTTAAAAATTAATCAGTACCGTTAGATCTTCCTAAGAAAACTCGTTACTTTCTCTAGCAGCGCATTTCTTGTAACTTCGCCCTGTGAAAGTACTATCTTTAGGCTCAGTGTGCCATTATAAATTATTCCGCTGAAGTGCACACAAGAAAGATTTTTAGAGCCTTAAATAGATTAATTTTTACGCCACAAAAACTCCTTTTGTGGGGAACTCATCCTTTTCTGCCTAATTTGAGTAAAAAATTTAGGAAATGTTGAAGGCATTAAAGTAGTATGTGTTAAATATCCCGGTATATTCAACAAACGTTGATCCTTCTGATTAATTTTGCTTTTAATCAATGATTTATTTTCTGTTCGTGTACGGATACGATTTTTATGAAAGACGAGAAAAAATGTATAATTAACGATGAATAATACTTTAAAAAAAATAATTTTTAAAGTTTTTTATTTATGAGAAATCCGTTAATAATTATTTTTTAAATTTCCCAAAAATTAAGTAGGGTGTGAATTCTATTGAAAGCAGCATTTATTTGGTTTTAGATTACAATTCTTTTACTGAATCATAATATACTTAGGATAGGAGTATGTGTGGAATAGAATATCAGCAAAATGGCTTTCTAATGAAATTTTCTATAACAAGTTTGCTTGAGCAGCTTCATTTTCGAAGAAGTATGATCCAATAATGCTTCCAGCCCAAAATCCGCAAAAAACAGTGATACGTTGTGGATGAATTTCTTTTTCGCCAAGTGAGAAGTGGGCTCTTTGTACCCCAAATTCGGCAATTTCGATAACTCACAGTTGGCGAAATTAGATCAAAGCTCCGACAATATTTCGTACGAAATTTGCGAACTGTGGCCACCAAGTTTTCATTATTTTTCAGATATTATTCGATAAGAATTATTCCTCGTCCTTGTAAGGTTGTCTTTTAACGTTCCCTATCAGTTTTTTTCTTGTTAAAGTCCATTTCTCTCTTTTACTTATCAGTTGCTTAGGTGGTAATCATAGCATAATACTTTAGATACCAATATGCGATAAGTTCTCCTAACAGTTAGTATTACTACTTTTTTTTACTTAAATTATAAACAAAATTCCACACAGTTAGACCTTTTCGAGCAAGGTCTCCATCGAGAAACAGGGGCCAATAAGGAGTATTTCATACAAGTAACAAAAAGCTCTTTAAAGCGATGAATATTCAAGACCCGCCTTTTAACGAATGAATGAAATTCTTTTCACCTCATTATTATAAGAAGAAAAGGTTTGCCAAGTTTTTCTTATAATGGACATGAAATAAATTTTCTTTACTCAAATTTTGTGCACTTAAAGAAAACATAAAATAACTTTTAAGCCATCAACAGTAATGCACAGTTAATAAAATTTATTTATATATGAGTACCTCATATAACTCTGCACAGAAACTAAAAATGAAGTAATTTTTAGGTGGTGCATACAAAAATTTATTTTAATTATTTCAATGAATTTGCTCATGCGGTGTGTTGTTTTGTTACGTTAACTAGTAAGTAAGGTGTACTGGGAAAACCAGCATAAACTAACATACTCCCTCTCCCCCTCTCTTCCTTTCTTCGTGTTTAAAGGTGTAATGCATTTATAATATTTATCATCTCTTGTTGGTCACAAAAAAAAAAAGAAAACTTTTAAATAACAAAAAATTTAGAAATAAAACAAAAAGAATTAAAAAAAAAAGTGTACAACATGTGGAATGAATAGTTGACACAAATGCAAACAAGACCATAAATTGCTAACACAAATTTGCATGTATTTGAAATACGTGGTAAGAGTTGTTCGTATGCAAAAAGTCATTTTTTATATTTAATAGACTTTTTTTTTCTCCTTTTTGTTTATGTTTTTAACATTTTTAGTGGTTTTCAAATACAAATTTTCGGTAATATATTCCACCTAGACGGCAGTTTATTGAGACGGAATTTTTTTGTTTGTTCTTCTAACTACTTTTTATACTCGCTAAAGAGGGTTAATTTTTTCATTGCATCAACGATTTTCGAATAAAATTCGTTATCGAATAAAATTAGATTTTTAGTTGCTACGAGCACGGTCCTTAAACGAATAATTTTATTGGGACTCTTGAGAAAAAAAACCCTTCGATAATTTTTAACTGGTCTGAAGAATAATAAGAAATTCGATTGTGCCGAGTGTTTTATACCCACTATGTTTACCTTTAAATTAAGTGAAAAAAAATTTACATTCTGATAGGTGGGCGCGGCAGAGGGAATAATTATTATTTAGTGTGTGAAAACTGGAAAAAATAACCAGAGATTTTTACACACAACTGAGGTATTTTCAACTTATTTTATATTGTAGGCGTGCCCTGCGAACGATTTGGTTCACTTTGAATATTAATCTGAAAGAACTTACAACATTTTTGACAAATTCGAAGCCGATATTTTCATTTTTGATATCAGGAGAATGATTGACACAAACGGACAGACGGACGTGATTAAATGGGTTATAAAATTTCGGGTAGATCGTACAAGTATGTACTATGTAAGAGGCATCTGAAGTTTTCTTCTCGATTTTGCAAAAAACATGACAAAATGGTTACACCTCCCCATCCTTTGGTGGTGAGTATAAAAACTTACCTATGGTTGACTTCTAAGATTCGACTTAAACCAAATATGTTGTCTTCGTTCGTTTAGTTTAATTTAATAACTTATTTACTTAAATTAAAAGCTATTTTTAAGATGTGATTAAATTTTTGTTCAATTAGTTTGAAAGTTGTGGTTGCTAGTGTGATGAAAATCATTCATTAATTCAGTTATGAATTCAAGAAAACCTTTATACTCTCTCTTAATTAAATTTGTTAATAATGCTCTTGATGTAATAAAAACGAAAGCCATAAAAATTTTTATTGTTTTAAATAACAAAATAATAGCTTCATAAAAAACTGAATAGGATATTAGTTGAACGAAAACCTATTCAATTCACACAATAGAGAAGGTTGTAATTTGAATTGATTTTCAATGAAAATTTAACGAAGGTATACACGAAAGTAATTTTGAGTGGATTAGTTCTCCGTTCAAATATATTTCTATTCTCATGAATTTGCATTAAAATATATCTGATGTAGCCAGATCTACCTGCACTAAAATAAATGCACAAAAATTTCTTAACGACATTGTAAGTATTAATTCGACCTTCGCAAGCTTAATAAATTCTCTTATTATATCTTCCATTCACAATTATTATCATCGTTTTGTTTTAGGAAACTGTTCTAATATTTCAATAAATCTATGTTTGATTCTCATCATAATGAAGGTTCGCACATTGATCTGTGGTCTCGTCCAGGCAAGCGATGTCACAATCAGCAAAATGGACACAGACAGACAATTATCGGTATGCTTGTCGCCAGATATACTACGGAAGACGACACTCAAGTTGAAAGTTCGACGTTGCCAAACTTATCTTCCTCTTTTAAAATTGAAAACAGCTGAGTTCGAAAGGGGTCTCTCTATATCAAACTTATTTTCCACATGGAAAGTCGAAAACACTTTCTCATGCAAAATCGAAAACAACTGACTTCGAAAGGACGCTATCCTGTGTTCGTCTTATTGTTCATCTGCTGTATTTTTCTACTCTAGATTATCCTTTAACATGACTAATATTAGTTCTATTACACGTAAAATAACATATTATACTTGAAATGCTTAACCCATGCATAGCACTCCGTAGAGGATCAAAATTTGTATACTCACACTAAGTTATAACAAAAAATTTTAATATAGACTACGTGAAAAGAGTATAGTCTGCGAAGCTTGACTTTACATAGCCTTTACATACCGACATTACATCCCCTGCACCATTTCGCTTAATAATTCATACATAATACTTCACTTAATTTTGTGAGAATCCACGAAATAATATAATTTCAATATCAAAAAATAAACCTACGTAATACATTTTTGATGCAGTTAATTTTATGTCAAATTAATGTCAGGGACTTATACATATATTTATCATAAAATATTAACAAAGCGGTATTTTTGCCATATAAAGCGTTAGCATGGAATGACAACACTTATATGAGGTAATTTCCAAAAAATAGACCTCTGTGGTCCAAATTCATGCCAGTTTATTTTTATGTCAAATTACTCTTATGGAACAATTTTCATCATGAAATATTAAAGAGCAGAATTTTATGTCATAAAAAGGCTTATTTTTCATGGAAACCCTTATATATGGTGAGGTCCAAAAAACAGACCTCTGTGGTTGAAATTCGTGGCAGTCTATTTTTATGTCAAATTACTCTTATGGAACAATTTTCATCATGAAATATTAAAGAGCAGAATTTTATGTCATAAAAAGGCTTATTTTTCATGGAAACCCTTATATATGGTGAGGTCCAAAAAACAGACCTCTGTGGTTGAAATTCGTGGCAGTCTATTTTTATGTCAAATTACTATTATGGAACAATTTTGATCTTGAAATATTAAAGAGCAGATCACATTATGTCATAGAAAAGTTTATTTTTCATGGGAACCGTTATATATGGTGGGAATACGAAAGAATAGACCTACGTGTTTCACATTTAGTGAAGTTAATTTTCACGTCAAATTACTATCAAGAATTCATTTATATAGCAAAATATTAAAAATTTGGGTCTTCTTATCATAGGACGGTTCACTTGTCATAGGAAAGGTTATAAGGGAAGTGTTTCAAAAAATGATTGCATCCGATCCAAACTTTTTAGTTTTATTTTATATATTAAAATAACAGATTCTGCGAATTTTTGTTATATAAAGACACTTTGCAAATGGAACGTTATATATAGAGTGGCCGTGAAAATGGTCCATAGGCTTTGTCCTTGAATCAAGACATGTCAGAAGATCGAACATCGTTAAAATATCTCAAAAATTCCGACCCATAGATTGACCGCAAAAATACACAGACAGATGTCAGGCAGACAGGCAAACAAACAGGCTGAAATGATCTCAGAAAATGATTCTGAATCGATTGGTATAATGGAAAGTGAGTCTATTTTAAGTCCTCCTAGGCGTTACGTACACACATTCTTCACAAACTAATAATATTCTATTACCATAGGCGCTATGGAGTACGAATACTTAAGATATTTTTTATTTTTATTGATTCATTTGACTTTCTTATTAGGAATTATTCGATTCTAACTGAATAAATCATATAAAAGTTTTCAACGCACAAGCACTTATTTCTCATCATTGCAGCGTTATCACTATTTATAATGTATATTTTTAGATCAAAAAAAAAAAAAAATTTTCTTTTGTTTGCAAATGCGAATGGTCCAGCAGTCCATACAAAAATATATTTGTTTCTATTTGTTTCTATTTGTTTAGAATATTCTCAAATTTCTAGTATTCGAGCTCAAAGCTGTGAATATTTATTAAGCATTAAAGTAAGTTTTCAACAAGCATTTGCATTCAATATCTAAAATGCAACAACGAAAACCACATCAGTCACTTGAAACCAAGTGCGATTTGCTTATTGTTTGTGATTTATTGGGCTTATGCTCTTTGATGCAAAACTAACAGAATCGAAATTAAGTTCTATTTCTCTTGAATTTCATATGTGGATGTCCGACCAATAACCTGTATGTGTTAGTTGTGTGTTGGTCTCTATATCGTTTTTGTATACTCTGTCTTACCACCAGCTTTACCAATGATACTGATATAATCATGTTTTATTGGTCTCGTGAGAGATAAAGAGAGAAAAAACAAATTTTACGATTTCATATTTCTTTATCACATCCATCCATTCATACATTTTGTGGGAGGAGGAGGAAAAGGGAATAGAATAAAAGTTTAGTTTTTTTCTTTTTTTTTTTTTATTTGTAGATGTATTTTGTAATATCGCAATATATCGTTGTTGCATTTAGATTTTTATTTAGTTATTGTTTTGAATAAATTATTGATTCGAATAAACATTAGATCGTAAAGAAAGAGCAACACATCACAATAACAAAAATGAACATAAGATGCGATTATTAGTTTTCTGTTTAAATTTCGAATTTATTGATGATTTTAAATATTTCTTTTTATGTGAACGCGCGTATAAAATCGAACTATTTTTATTACAACAATTCTTTCTAACTTTTCTTAAATTCCATTGAAAATATTTAATTCTCTCAATTTTATTTTTGTAAGTAATTTTTTTCAATTCTAAGATTTACGACAAATTTGTTGTTGTAATGACATTTTATTTTGAAGTGTTTTCAAAGCTTAAAAAGAAAAGTCAAGTTTTTTACCAGTGGACTGCTTTTCGTTTACACAAAAAAGCCGCCAAAATTGTGTCCTTCCGTACTGTTGTTTCCGTTTTCTTCACTTCTCTCTTTCTCTTTTCAATTTGACTGTCCTGCTTTCCTTTTACTATTTTTCTATTTCATATTTGTTCTTTTCTTAGAAAAAGTTATTTTTCGACCTTTAATTTTCATAAACTTTCCGTCCATCAACAAAGAAAAAGTAAGAACAAAAAAAAAAAAAAAATTCATGTTTACAGCGGTATACTAAGTTCATTAAACTTTTTGAGGTTTGCTTGTATAAGAATTTAATTATTTATTTATTTATTTCTCGTGAGATCTAATTTCTTGGTCCATGCTTTCGTTTTCTCTATGTTTTTTTATTGCATTGCTCTAAATGAAAATGTTTTAGGCCTTTTTAAGGCGTAGAAAGAAATCTTGTCTGATTGCTCCGTAAACCTAATAATAGAAAAGAAAAAACGGAATCCTCTAGAAATCTAAAACGTCCTCTGCTAATTATAATGGAATCTATTACTACAAGTAATGAAAAAAATTCTAAACACCATTTTCGATACTTGAAGCATTACTTTAATACCTTGACAATATAATTTTAATCTAAAATCTAGTTTAAAGTGAATGTAGTTTTCTTGCTTCTTCTTCTTTGAGGATTTCATGAAAATGTAATAGTTTCTTTTGCTATATTCAAAAAATGGCGCAAGAAATAGATAGCGGAGACGAAAATGAAATTTTAAGCTGTCTTAACCAGATCTGTCCGTCACTTTTTATGTAAACATGAAAGCTGATCATTGCCTTTATTTTGTCTAGATTAGGTGTGTTGAAATGTTTTACCTACACTAGCATAAATATGGTCTCAATAGGTAACGATTAGAGCTAATCTTTGGAAAATGAAAATTCCTATATATTTATTTATAAAATAATATCATGGCCGCGATTAAACTTAAAATTCTAAATAATTAATATTCTATGAACTACTCAGCTGTATATCCAGCTAATATGATCTATGTATATATGATATACCGTATCATATCTTATATGTGATATCATCTTATATGATATAGCATATCATATCATATATGATATATCCATGATACCATATGTGATACATCATATCATACTATATATGATATATTATATATCATATCATATCATATATAATATATCATATCATATATAATATATCATATCATATCATATATGATATAGCATATCATAACATATATGATATATCGTATATGATATATCATATTATATCAAACATGATGTACTCTGTATGTATTACATATTATTTATATTAATATATATATATCTCGGGTGATAGGTATCCGAGATTCGCCTTAAAGACGAAAACAGTTGCCTTGCTGGCTTGTCTCTTTTCCATCTTTCTCTTTTTTGCTTTTTTTTTTTTTGCTTCTGGGTCATATTGCTGTAAAAGTTACTTTTATTACTGTTGCCACTCTTTTGTTGGACTTAAACGTTAATGCATACAAACAAGAATATTAGTGTAAATAGACGTAAAGTAATCGTGTTCAACTGCCTGCAATAACAAGTTTAACTTAATTCATGAAAAGAGAGTAAAAAATAAAAATAAATAAATAGAATTTTTTCGCAAACATATAAAAAAAAAACAGTCCATTGAGTGAAAAATTCATAAATGTTGGAGATGTCTAATAGTAATAAATTTTTCTGTCAAACAAAAGTGATGCGATCAGCGAAAAGTTAAAGTAGAAAACTTTTTTTCCACATTAATAAATTTGTTTTTTTTTTTTTTTTTTTTTTATAAAAAACTTCAATTGTAACAAATTAAATACAATCGAATGAAATTAAAATTATTGAAATGACAGAAAAAAGCTTAAAATTTATCATGCCATGCCGGGCAGTCATGATGAAATTAAGCGGAATTTAGGACATAAATAAAGCGATTGATCATTTAAGATGCAGGGTCAGTAAAACTTGAATTAATAGTTTTTAGTACTTCAACAAAAAGTGTTTATCTCCTCATTATTTGTTATTGTAATATCATGCAAAAGCGAATATGTATAATCTGCACTTAGTTGACTTGTTATCCTATTTTCTTAGTTCCTATTCGTAGATGAAAGATTGAATCATAGTTGGTTCTAAAACTTTAGTTATTTTGTTTTCGTAGTACTGGCAATCAACAAAAGGTTAATTCCAGCTTAATCAACAAATCATGCATATCTAATCTAGAGTAAGCTAAATAGGCCGTATTGTTGACAAAAATATTTATCGTTACGACAATTTTTTAAAATATTATATATATATTATATGTATATATATATATATATAAATATGAATTTCACGGCAGACCTTGTGTAAGTAAAGAAGTGAATTTTGAAGAAGACAATTTTGCTAATCATTATACTTAGCATTCGCAACATAAAAGTTAATATATTTCCCTCAAAGTTTGATTTATTTAGGAGCCTTCAAAAACGTGTATATGCAGTTTTGAGAGATTACCGTTTTTATTCATAACCTTAATAATTCATTAATATTCATAAATCATAATTATCTTCGTCCAGCTCTCTCAAAACGAAAGAATTAATCAAAGCCAAAGTCATATTCGTTGATTTTTTAGTTTTTAGTTCAACTTCCGACTACGCAAATAACCTGTAATTGAAAACAAATTATAAGATTATTATCGGGCAAAGTCAACCTTTAAGTACACAACTTCGCCTAATATAATTCTTCACTTACTATTATACTTTATTTTCATAATTTTCATAAGGAGTCTTACATGGGAAAAATAGTCCGACGTCTTGCGAATTTAGCCCAATAAATGTCACGCCTCTATGGAGAACTAATTTTCATCATAATATACTATTAATTAGATGTTGTTTGCCGCTTATGTTGTTTAAGAATATAGGATAAGGTTCAAGAAATGTTCCCATTCAAACGAACTTTTCGTATATATTCACTTAGTACACCAAAATACTAAATATAACCGATCTTTGTGGAGAAATATTAAAAATATTTCTTCTGACAAAAAATTTTTCGAAATGAAGAGTTCTACATAAATCCTTAAAGATGATCCGAACCAATTCGTTTTCAATGGGTTTCATTATCAGACAGAAACAATGATTCGATCCAATTCGCTTTCAGTGGGTTTCTTCGCTGGACAGAAACGTGTTAGTATATAAAATTTTATAAATAGATTCTGTAAAGAGCGACCTACAAGTCATGAGCAGACATCGGTTAGATGCACAAATAGAAAGACAGACATACACATAGACAAAGGGTTGAAATCACAACAGCTAATTTAGTAACAGTCTAATAGCAGCGAGAGATGCGGAAGGATAGAGGAAGTGCCCCATCTTTCTGCATAACATCCTGCGAAGTACAGCTACACGAAGCCTATATTCGAACCCTCAATCTTATTTGAGAAACGAGAATGTAGGATGAGGTTAATGAGGATTACCGATCCACAAGGGTCCATCGGGAGGTAATGCGAAAACCTTGTGTTGCCGAAATGTCGTAGGGCTACTAGTTGGCAGTGCGCCATCACTACGCCAATTAAAAAAAAGACAGACAGACAAACAGGTAGGCGGACATACTTAGATTGATTAAGAAAATGATTCAAACTCGATTATTACAATGAAAGGTGAGATCATCTTAAGTTGCTTTGAGAGTTGTTTTATGTATCCTTACTACAACTGTTATAGAGTACAATTGCATTGTAAGCCGGACAGACAGAAAGACAGATATGCTTATATCGAAAATGATTGTTATAATGAAAGGCAAGCTCATTTTAACTTCTTCTGAGCGTTAGAAAGATCTACAAGATCTTTATGCACACTTACCGGAACTGCTATAGGGTACAATTGCTTTCGCTTCAAGGAGGAATATCGTAAATTTTTGATATTTCGAACCTCAAATAGCTTTTAAATAATTTGCAAGTTACTGAGGCGGTACGTATTCCATTTTTTTTCTTTTTAAATAGTATTTAAACAACATTTTGTTGTTCCGAATAAAAATTGTCCAGTTTCGTGAAAATTTTTGGTATAGGATTTACGGATCTTTCAAGTGATCCAAACTCCCAATATATTTAGTTTATTGATTCGTATCGTACTCATGTGTTTTTAGACTTCCTTTAATGGGCACATACACACCCAAATCCATTTAGCGAAATTGGTCGACGGATGATAGAACCCATTTTCAACTTTCTGTATCATTTTCTTAGTATTCATATGGCCGATAAAAAACAGTTATAGAATAGTAAAATTAATCAGACACATAGAATCTGAAACTAATTGCATACAATTTACAATTTATTTTCTTCAATAGCATTCTTTCTTCATCATTGTCATCCTTTGAAGTGAAATATATTTTAAGACCATCTGAGACATCATTCTCTTGTACAAAATAAAACATATGAGAACAATCCAGCCAACGTCAAACATATTGCATTACCCAATAGTTGTCTAAGGGTTTACTTGTACTTGTTTTTGTTACCTTTAGTTATGTGTACAAGAATTTTATATCTCTATACCAAGAGGTAGAAAAATTCGGACTACGATTTTAATAATGTACATACATACCTAACGATGTATGTGAGTATGGATTTATTTGCTATAAATACCTTCTGTAATATAAAGTGTGCTATACATGAAGAACCAAAATTTATGCAGACCATAGGAACGTACACAGGCACACAGACATATTGTAAATCAAAAAACTTCAAGTATATTATTGGTTCATGTAAACAATGTTCCTTTATAGTAACATTTTTCGTTGTTATAGAAAATTAAAAAATTATGTACAAAATTTATTCTAAAATCTTGTTGAAAGTATTAAATCTTCATCTATATTGATTTATTAAAAGAAATGCTGCAGAACTGGTAGATCTAGGGTGCACTGGAATTAGACTTTAGCAAATGAATTTATATAAAATAATTAAACTTTATACATATATGGATATTAATTTATACAAATACACACAGACACGCACACACACACACATATATATATATATAGGAAGAAGAGTAGGAGAACTTAACTGGGTGTTGACTATGGTTTACTGTGAAAGAAGAACGGACGGATAGATGGTACTAGAATTGGTGAAGCAGACACAGGGGCAGAAATCGATTGAGTAAATGCAAAGTTAGAAGAATAAATGCACAATGGACGAAAAGTTATACGTCTTTGGCAAAATGAACTCACAATTTGCTGCTAATGAAAAAAATGAATAGTTTGTAGAGTTTGATGGAATAAGGAATCGAACGGACAGTTGAACCAGCAGACAGTCGACCACTAGGTGACCGAATTTAGACGGACAGACGGACAGATTCACAATCTAATGCCAATGATCTAACAGGATAACAAAGCATTAGATCAAAAGATAGACGGATAGTTAAATAGATAGACGAGCAGCGATGCGGCCCCGCATGCGGAGATATCTAGATGTGGATAGACGAAGAAACGAACTGAAAGATAGACGCAGAACCGCACAGATAGACATACGAATAGAAACATTGGTCTGCTTACGGAATGACTAGTAAAGTTCTAGCTGTAAAGAAAGATAAGGGGGAACTTAAAACTGCATACGGAATAACAAGCAGCTGGTTAACTGGATAGACCGACGAGTAGAAACCTAAACCTGTATACGGAATGACAAGTAAAGCTCAGGCTGGGTAGAAAGATGAGTAGGAACCTAAGGTTGCGTATGAAATCGCAAACAGGTGGCTAACTAGATAGAAAGACGAGTAGAAATCTGAACCTGCTTACGGAAGGGCAAGTAAGGGTCTAGCTTGGGAGAAAGGCAAATAGGAACCTAAATCTGGTGGATAACTAGATAAAAAAATGGGTACAAACTTGAACCTGCATACGGAATGACAAATAAAAGTCTAGCTAAGTAGAAAGATGAGGGGGGAACTTAAACCTGTATACGGAATAACGAGTAGCTGGCGACATGAATAGAGAGACGAGTATAAACTTTAGCTAGCATGCGAAGACCAAAAAGTATATACGAACAAAAAGCTGAATCGTTAGATAAACGGACAGCCTATCAAATAGATAATCAAGGGGATGTGAAGGCAAACGCACAGGTAGAAGAATACGTAGACGGAATCATGTTCACGCAAATCCTCGCATCATTTCATGTTTGAGAAATATTTTGTGGAAATTCTTGTGATAAGCAAGACAATCAACATCGTGATGTACTTGCGATCATACAGGGAGATATGTAAAAGGGTTTGCGATCAAACGACGAAAGCTTATGGGACCAAAGATAGATAAATGGGAGACTATATAATATATAGTATATCATATATAGTATATCATATATAATATAGTATATAATATATAGTATATCATATATAATATCATATAATCATATGATAAATTTATACTCATATAAAATTTTATCTTTCAAAGGATATCCTAACACTTACTTCTAGGCCGTCCAAACAGTGTAACAAATCTAATACATCTCTTAAACGTAACTGCTGCATGTATACGTTCGGTCTGATATTTGTTGTAAATCGAGGGCATGTATAAAAACAAAAACCAAAACTAATTGATTTAATGCATCAACAGTTGATTGAATATTTTTCGTATAATTCTATTAAAACATGTTCTTGAATGTCATCTGTTTTGTGAAGATTAGACCAACAAAGAGGGGGAAAAAAAGAAGAAGAAAGAAAAAAAAAAAAAGAGTTCAAAATGAACAAGTAGCATCGAAATTAGATTAAATTCATGAAAGAATTTTTAGGTCAATGAGGCTCCAGGTAAGACTACAGGCTTACATACATAACAACAAATTTGTAAACGAATACCTCAATGGATACATGTGTACCACATAAGGTATACATTTGTACGCTTATTTACATCGTCTTCATGTGTGCTGACAAACGCCTGCAAGTGCAGTGCTGCAAATACGATTTAGTTCAAAATATCTCTCACATATCTCACATATTGCATTACATTTAAAGACTAACCCAATCCTTGGTGCTAATATCAAAGGGAGAAGAATTCATTATATAAATATTCGCTTATACTCACATACACATACACATACCCATACATATATTTACATTTCTGTTGGAAGCCAACAATGGGGTTAAAAGAAAAAAAAAAAAAAAAAAAAAAGCGAGAAAATAGAAACGAAAAAAGCGATAGTTTTGTGCCAGCATTCACTTTAAGCCTCAACGCAAACCAAAAAACGAAAAAGTTTGCAATGGAATGTAAAGTCTTTCACGCATACGTGTGGGTGTAAACTGCAGCATTTCTTCTCGCACATGTGCGTGTCTCTACGTCTCTATGGAAACCATTATTGTAGGTAAACTGATGGTGTGTTTTCCACTTTTTAAATTCTGCCAAAGACTTTTTACATACTTTTCGTATGCTTCAGTTTTCATTTTATTTAACTTTTTTTCTCTTATTTTTTTTTTTTTTTTTTGCTTTTCTTTCTTCGTCGCTTTCAGTTTTCCTTCTCACATCATTGCCTTTGTGTTGGTTGGTATTGTTATAATTTGTTAGAAAAGTTTGCCGTTAGTGTGGAATTGGGATAAAATAAGCACTTAACTGTGGCTGGCTGTAGGTAGAAGTAGAGAAGTAGAGCTGAAGGTGGAATTAGAGATAAAGGTGGGTGGGTGTGTAGGTGTGCTTGTAAGTGTGGATGTGTGTAGGCGTGTGTGTGTGTGTGTGTGTGTGTGTGTATGCGTAGGTGTACGTGTGTGTATTTATTTCTATGAATATTCTTTACGTATGTACGTTTGCGTCTGCAAACGAGGTAATACAAAGTTTAGTCGATTTTCTTATTTCTTTCAGCGGCTTCAACTTTAAACATAATTTACATTTAGATAACAAAACAAGCAAAGCGAAGATAAGGTGTATTATGTACTTTCGAACGGTATGCTTGTTTATTTACCTTTCTGAAGTATATTGTGTCCGACTAAACTGTTTTTCAATTTCATTTGTTGTTGGAAAAACGCTGAACGTGACATTCTTTTGATAATTAACTAACGTTTAAAATCATTATCGTCTTAAATAATGTTAATAAAAATTTCCAAAAAGTAAGCGGTTATATAGTTTGCACTTACTCAACACATCATCACATACTCTTTGAAATCTATATAAATATTTTTCTTGTTTTTTTTGTTTTTTTTTTTGAAAGGCTTCTAAACAAAAAAAAGAAAAAAGCAAAAAGAAGATAAATATACACTTTGCGTATTTAATAATGAAATGGTCAGTTTAGTTCATTTACTCTTGCTTTGAAAGGAAAACTCTGAAAAAATGTGCACAAACCGCAGTATACCGCATGACTGACCTCAAACCAATGAAAAGAAATAGGGATGAAAGAGTCAGAAAAGTTTTCAAAAACGATATAAAACCCAAATTGATGAGAGAACTTAAGCCAATTAGTTTTATCGCCATCAAGAGCTATACACATATTTGTAGAGAAGTTCAGAAAAGTTGACGTAAGTGATCAATTAAAAAAAAAAAAAAAATTAAATATTAGCGCGAGAATATATTTTCTCTTTTAAACGTCAAACATGAAATATTTATCTATACACGTTAAGTGAGAAATTATGGTACCATTGGCCTTTGTGACATTTAAAAATAAATTCTGAAACTTCATTTACAACTCATATATTATCGGATTCTTTCCACAATCTCTTAACATTCCTAATTGACTTTTATTTGTTGGATGTTGAAATTCTCAAATTCGTAAACTGCTTTGGCATTTACGGCAAATGTTCGTCATTTAATTGATCAAATTATAGCTATCGAGATCAAAATTTACTGACACCATGTTTTCTGTTGTAAGGACTAGAGTCGTAACCTCGTTTTGGTCCGCACTGTCTCTACCTATGTTCTTTAGGTGGTATTAGGTTTACTACCTTAAGCGGTAAATTATAAGATAACGATTGCTGTAGGTATTGCCATCAGCACTAAGTTGAATATTGCTAAGGGGTAACTTTCCTGAAAAGAGTTAAGAGTGTGGCAACGCCAAACTGTAGAAGAAAACCAAGATGGCCGGGAACAAAGATGTCCTCTTCCCTTTTGGCTACTGATCAGCGACAAGATCAGTAGCGCTTAGCATATTTGTCTGCAGACATCCGATATTGTGAGGGTCTTGAGTGGCCGACTATTGTTTTACTTTGACTAGATTATCTGAAACTAACGGGAGGACATATAACATGGAAGGGTTAAATTGTATCTTAGTTTAAAAAATATCCGAATAAGATTATATTTGAATGCTGACTAAAAGCGGATTTATGTAAAAGATAGACAGAACTCCTGGATCCGACCTAGGAGCCAGAATTAGACAATATATTTCCGAAAATGAAAATTAATGACCATTGCATTATTATTATCATGGAGTAATGTATTAGGAATATTTCGTCAGTCTGGTCAACTATTAATAGCAAATATCACTTGAATTGTACACGTGGAGTTATCGGCTAGAATTATGGACAGGTAGCTCTTGGTTTTTCTATCGTAACAACTGACCTGCATTGTTTTTGCCGACTTTTTCAGAGAATTTTTCGCAAGAAATTCAATTCATATCACACTATTCGCTTAATTTAGTTCCGATTTATTTCTAATTCTTTTCGGATTTAAAAAACCGTTTCATGGACATTATTTTGATTCACTTGAAGAAATTAAGTCGAATCGAGAAATTGTCGTTTGTTAAACACAAATGGCATGAAATTTGGTACGAACATCAATAGCGCCACTGTGAACATAAAAAGGAAAATTGCTCATGTGAACAAGTTCACAATTTAAAGAATAATATAACAACAAACCAAAAATGTTCAGTAGTTACAGTGAACGTCTCATGATTTCATTTGATTTATATACTATTTAAAAATAAATAAAAACAATATAATCGGCCAAGCCCGGCTGTTGAATGTTCTACACCAATTTGATTAATACAATTCTTTACTTACTTTTATGCGAAATCGCGAGATTTTCCAAATATGTTACGTTGGCCAAAAAATAGCACAACCTGGTACAAATTCGGTGCAGTTAATATCTATGTCAAATTTGATGAAATATTACACGATCATACCCTTTTGCCACACAAGGTTTATTTTTCATTAGAACCCTTATAAGGGATAAGGTCTAAAAAATAGGCTTGCCAGGTCCAAATTCAGTGCAGTTAATTTCTACGTTAAATTGCTCTTATAGACTTACATGTATCATAAATTATTAAAAATTAGACCTCTTTACTATAAAAAGTTTTGCTTTTCGTGAGAAACCTTAAATGGGATGAAGAGCAAAAAATGGACCAATCTGAACCAAAGTTGACACCTATAATTTTTATGCCAAGTCATTATTAAGAATTCATTTTTATCATAATTTATTACAAATTAAACCTTTTTACTATACAAAGATTCGTTTCTCATAAGAAAGATTACATGAGAAGTGGTCCAAAGGAGAGTCTCATCCGATCCGAATTTAATTTATATACCAAAAGACTAATGTTTACCGATTTTTGTTACATATAGACACTTTTCAAACGGGGAATTGTCGTACAAATCGTACGATAGAATTCAGTTTCAATGGGTCAAGATAGACAGACAAGCTTGAGTCGATTCATTAAACAATTTTGAATCGGCGTTTGTAATACAATATGGATCTATTTTCAGTCTTATTCGGTGTTGTGTACCTCTGCACAAACTCCTAATTTACAAGTGGCGTAGGATGTAATTGAGCCGATTTGAAATTTTGTTTTACGAAAAATTGCACGAAACCTACAAAATCCGAATAGAACCGGATCTGACATAAGTCTATGCAAGGAAAACACAAGTTATCAATCACCAAACCATAGGAACAACAAATATTAGGTTGGGGAAAAGCTAATCCACCCAATCTTATAAGAACTTCAGGACTTTATTTAACATTTCGAATTGGAAAATAATGGATTACCTTTTCCCCAACCTAATATAAAGATACATATCGGAAATGAGACAATTGAACACAAAACACATTTTGTTGACCAAAATTTTCCAATAAGCATCGATAGGAATAATAGGAAGAAATATCCGATACAAATATGCTTG
The DNA here is from genome assembly GCA_000671755.1 of Glossina brevipalpis. Taxonomy (NCBI): domain Eukaryota; kingdom Metazoa; phylum Arthropoda; class Insecta; order Diptera; family Glossinidae; genus Glossina; species Glossina brevipalpis. The sequence continues at coordinate 1,443,960 of KK351042.1, forward strand.
CAATTCCAATTATGAAACGCACTCATTAACTATAAACACTAAAGATAGACTTAATGTACCCATTAACGACCAAATAATCAATAAAACTCACATAAACTTACTTTCCAGATACGAATATATAATACATACGAATATAGAGAAATTCAAATTGAAACCGAATCGTTGTTCATAAGTTTCCGAAACGAAAACGATAAATGATGTGTTCATCAAACAAGTGAAAGCATGGAAATATAAAATGCTAACTAACGAAAGTAATGTTGTGTAGAGAGACAGAGAATGCTGGCGCAATCTAATACACTTCTCCATAGTGCTGTCAACTCATCTCCAACAATAGGAATGGTAGATAACGATCAAATGTAGTTGGACGTTAAATTAATGCAACACATGTCCAATATATATAACAACTTGCTTACTGTGCGAGCTCAAATGGAATACAAAGTTATTGGCAATGTTAAAGCAAAATATTAAAGATATGAATTTTTCGTAAAAATTCAAGGTGATGTGGTTTCGCTGTAATACTTTTGCCAACTTTTCCAAACCCCGTAGAATAGATTTGCAATTTGTTTGTGTATAAAGTTATTTAAGGCATGCGCATTTATAGGCTATATGCAACTATAAGCGAATCTAATATATGATATCATAAATGATAACGAGTATATTAAGTTTATGCGTGAATATATAGTACCCAGATAGACTTGAGAAAGATCCAATTTTTATTATGCGAAACGATGTAAAATAATTACCTAAGAAGATTTCAGATTCTACATGTCATACGACATTTGGGGAAGACCATCCCGGAACCGCTTTCGCATTACATCAAGATGTCTGCTTATGGTTCGGAGATCCTCTTTATACTCTTGCTACATTATTCTTTCTCTGTTGGATCTCTCCGCCCGTCCCTCTGTCCTTTTTTGTGTGTGTCTATCTGTCCGTCTGTCTGTCTCACTTTTATTTTAAATGGATGTAGTGGCACCATCCTGTCCGCTAGTGGCCATACGGTATTTGGGCAAGATCATTACTGAACCGGTTTTTGCATTACCTCAAGATGTCTTCTTATGGTTCGGAGATCCTCTTTACACTCTTGCTACATTCTTCTTTCTCTGTTGGATCTCTCTGTCCGCCCCTCTGTCCTTTTGTGGGTGTGTTTGTTTGTCCGTCTGTATGTCTCACTTTTATTTTAAATGGATGTAGTGGCACCATCCTGTCCGCTAGTGGCCATACGGTATTTGGGCAAGATCATTTCTGAACCGGTTTTTGCATTACCTCTAGATGGGTCCTTATGGATCGACGATTTTCTTTAACCCTTCTTTAACCTCATTCTATATCCCACTTCCTCCATGAGATTTTTCTCTCCGCTTGCCTGTCCATTTGTAGGTGTGTATCTACCTGACTGTCTGCCTGCTTGTCTGTTTGTCCGTCTGTCTGACCACCTGCCTGTCTGCTTGTCGATCTGCCTGTTGATCCGTCTACTTGTCTATCCGTCTGTTTGCCTTTGTAGATGTGTGCGTGCGTTGACTCTTCTGGTCCAACTTCAAATTTGGCAGAAACATTGGATGTTCTTGCGCGCAGATTGCTACTGAAAATGGACTAATTCGGTCAGATGAAAAGTATAAACTCGAAGCACTTCCGCTTCTCCTTGCAAAAATTGGTTGGTTTTTCCTCACTTATTTATTTATTTATTTATTTCAAAAATATGTAAATAAATCTAAAGCATTTGTTTGAAACCACTAACTAGCTTAGACCATGTATACCTTTATTGGTATTTTTACCAATTCGATCGCAATGGAGTTTGAGCCCGAGATTTTGCTCATTATTCCTATAATACGAAAGAGAGAAAGCTGAATTTTCGAAAATTTCCTTTATGAATAATCATACTATTCATGTTTAAAAGTGGCCACGCCCATACAAACTTATAAGTGATCAAATTTTCATTTTTTTTCTTCACTTTGTTGATATTTTCTGCTTACTGCTCATAAGGTAAACAAGACAGAGAAATTAGGTTTTGTTGTGACGAAAGAAAAAATTAAACCCCACAGACGAATTAAATTTTCTTACTTGTTTTTATTACATGCCACTAATGAGCTTTATGTTTAAATTTTTACTTCTTTTTCATGTTTTACACTTTATACGCTTATACTTTTAGATCACCTGCTAACAATTGCGACAGAGCGTAAGATTGCACTTATGTTGACCGTAGAATGTTTTATATTTATTTCGTTATTTTTAAAATTGCTCTTAAAAAATTCCCATAAAGTTTGCAGAAAAATTTTTTTAAACTTTTTTTTCCTCTTCTCTCGAATGCAATAACGAAAACACATTGACCCAAAATCGTTTGCTTACGTTTTACAGACATTTAATGCATTTTATTAAAATTTTTTTTAACATTTTTACACAAAGAAAACTTTAATAAAAAAAAAAACAAAAAAAATCGAAACTTAACATCATTGTAAGGTATGCTGGTATGTAAAAAAAAAGTTTTATACAAACTTTATTTCATTTATATAAACAGTTCCTTTTTCAACAACTTTAATAATAACAAAATAACTTGAAAAGAAAAAAAATCAGGTAAAATAATTATGTTAAGCTGTGGCCTCATCTTTTACACCCATCACCTAAATCTACAAAAAAAAAACAAAAATAAAAAATTTAAAATTAAAAAATTTAATTTTAATATTCTATGATATTGGATAGGCGTGACCAATTTTTCCATGTTCTGCAAACGTTAAGTGATCACTCATAGAATTCTCGAGCAAAATTTTCATCATGATATCTATTATCTAGTTTCTGGGTAATAAGCAAAAACCCAGAAAGAAGAGATGTTCTCAGTTTATTTTGAGTACTTCTTTTGATCCACCCATTCTGCGTTTATCGAACTGATAATGTTGACCAAATACGGACTCAAAGACAGACGGATGGACGGACAGACATGCTTAGATAAACTCAAAGAAGAACGGAAGAACGGACAGACACGCTTAGATAGACTCAAAGACAAGCAAATGGACGGACAGACATGTTTAGATAGACTCAAAGACAAGCAAATGGACGGACGGACATGTCTAGTTAGGCTCAAAGACAGTCTGATGGACGGACAGACATGTTTAGATAAACTCAAAGATAGACGAATGGACGGAAAGACATGCTTAGATAAACTCAAAAAAAGACGGATGGACGGACAGACACGCTTATATAGACTCAAAAATAGGCGGTTGGACGGACAAACATGTTTAGATAGACTCAAAGACAAGCAAATGGACGGACGGACATGTCTAGTTAGGCTCAAAGACAGTCGGATGGACGGACAGACATGTTTAGATAGACTCCGAATTTGATACTAAAGAAAATATATGAAGATATGAAAATATATTTCAAACGATCTCTGAAACTTCCTTCTGGTTGTATATTCGATTTTGATTGAACTTTCTCTTAATGACTTTATCATTTATATTTTAATGAATTTATTCCGAAACTAAAATAATTGAAAATAATTGGAATAGAATGAATTTGAAATTGAAAATTTTTTCTCAATAAACGCCCACACTTTTTGGATAAAGGTCCCGATTAATATCATAGACGTAACATGCAAGCTAAGCATTAGACATAAATAGTGCACAAGTAGAGTAGCACAGTAGTAATGGCTGCCATGTAAATGTCCAAAGTTCTCGCCTACCAGAAGAGAATTAAGATAAACTGTTGGTTTTTTTTATTTGACCTAACGATGATAATGGAGTTCAAAATGATAGTGAAAGTCTTAGGGCAGATTTATTATGACTTCAATAGACTAATCATTAGCGATGAGCAAAATTCGACCCATATGTAATTAAGCAGATAGATACCGCAATTTAAGCTTATTCTAAAAGTGTTTAGTGTGCTATCTTACACTACAGCTTTCAAAAACCTTTAATAAACATTATATACCTGCGGTTAAAACTAAACCAACGAAAACTTTGAAATTGTCAACATTAGCAACAAAAAGAAAAAAAAAAAAGAACTTTAATTACTCGTTATTCTAAACGAGTACAACGAATAATTTAATGTTTTGAGTGCACGCATCAAAACATTTAGGTTTTATATATGGATACAATTTGTTTGTTTTGTTCGCAATTAAAATCGTTTACGCCTGAGTTGCTATTAAAGTTTGAAATGCCTAAAGTTGCTACCATTGCAACTGAAAAGCAGTGTAACTCTTAGGTATGTTGTTTAAATGGAAACAATAATTTAAAATCTGTCTGTACATTTATTTAAATTTAATTTTTTAATTTCAGAAACAACTAATTTAAAGTACAAATAAATTTTAAATCAGTTAGTACTCTCAGATTTTTTAATACGCACTGCAGCGAAAAGCAAGATTAAATGCTTTGCGGTGAAAGTTTTTCTTACGATATTTTTCGATTTGCTTTGCAAAAATATTTTTTTGCAAGATTGTCAGTCATAACAAGCCAAATTTTTTATATCCTACTACGTTTGTCTTAAAAAAATGTGAAGAAAAAACTTAAGTAGGCGGGCGTGGCAGATTTTTATGGAATACCGTGGTAATCTTATTGTGCAGTCACTGAGTAGTGAGCATAACACTCTGACACCAGAGGTGGTTTCAATGCATTTTATACTGTAGGGATGCCCTTTTATCGATTTGACCTATTTTCAGTACGATCCTGCATGTGAGAACTTCCAATGTTTGTGGAAAAATTTGGAGCCGATGTCTTACTTTTTGCGGCCAGAAAAATGTTCACAAAAGCCAACGCAAGACAGACGGACGTACTTAAATTGATTGTAAATGTAATGCTATTCAACAATATATACACTTAATGGGATGTCTTGAAACTTACTTCGGGATGTTGCAAACAAAATGACAAAATGAATATACCACCATCCTTCGGTGATGGATATAAAAAAAAATTCATTTACTTGAATGCTCGCTTTTTCGCTATTTTTGTTATCTTTCGGAAAACGCATGTTGCTATGATCAGAAAGTGTTAAGATTAAGTTTTCTTGAGACGAGCAAAGAGGAAGGGGGGATGAAAGACTGAAAGGGAGAGAAAGACGGAGAGAGAAACAGAGAGAGAGATTGTTGATGACTGAGTAGCGGTCAGTAGTAAGGAGATCATCGGAGATGCACTGTGTGACAGGAACGAAAATCTCGAAAGTGAAGTCTATACTTGTTATGGGTTAATAAGCATATTGGTCATCCACTGATTAAAACTCAAATATCGCTTTTGAATAAACGACAATTATTTCTTCGCACAACCCCAGATCGAGTTCCAACTCACTATCCAAAGTCAATATAAAGTCTCTATAAAGTCTCTAGTCACAATCGATAGCGGAGCAAGTGAGGAGAAAAAATTTCAAAGTTTTCGTTGGGAAAAGAATTGCATAAGAAGAATATAGAACAAGAGCCTTGTAGATCTTTTATTTAAATTTATTTTATAGCCACGTGCGGTATGTTTGAGTTTAAAATGATATCTCTATGAGGGAAATTGGTTTCACTAAAACTGTGAACTTTTTGTTTTGAGATTGAGTTTTGATCATCGTTTATAAAGTATCCGATATATGAGTCAAGCAGAAGTGGATTAAAAGAAACTTTACAATGGGGTTTCTGCAAAAGGTTTATTTAGAGTTCAAATCTTTTATTAGCATTTGTGTAGTTCATTGAAATTGTTAATGAATCCTTTGATGTTCTATTGTAACATTTTTTAAAGACTTTTCTTGATTGCATTATCATGTTGGTTAAGGCAATTACGTTCTCATGTAAACATCGCCACGTTGTTATATTGTGTTAAAGATTCGTTTATCTTGAAGAAACAAAATTACTATTTTTGTATTTGTTGTTTTTGTTTTTTTTTTTTTTTTTTCGTATTTCGTTGCATGCAGCAAGACTGGGCGGAGAAAAATTATATTTTAAAATTGTTGTATTTGATGAGTGACTTAGTTTGTTTAAGAATTTTAATGAACTGGTTGGCGTTGAATACAAGACATTTCTTTGACATTCAGTTTGCTTTGAACAATATTTGATGTTGTTAACGTTAAGGTTGGATTTGGTTCGTTAGCATTGATGTTCGGTGTACGATCTCTTAAAGTTTATTGTTTATTTTGTAGGGGTTTGTGTCACAATTGTAGCAAATATTGTGCTTCTTTTAGATGGTAAAAGATTTAGTTCTTGAAATCTACAGCGAGTTCTTTTATGCTACAGTACAGTAGTTTTTGATTTTTAAATTTAATGTTCCCCGCATTTGTAAATATCGAGAACAGTCCTTCGGGGTGGTTGCAATTTGATTCATTTGATACAAAAGATAGATGACTTCTTGTCAGGGGTATGTAACTATAGTACGCAGTTAGCAAAACAGTTGGGCTAAATAGTTCGTAGCCTGACACATAGATGGCGCTACTAGTATTAAATCCATATGATTTTCAGTTAGCCCTAACCTTCGAAAGACACGTGTATAAATTTGACAGCTGTTGCTCTATTAGTATGTGAGTTGTAGCATTTTTAGTGAAGAAACTTCTAAGCCCAACTGAAGGTTAGGACTAACTAAAAATCATATGGATTTAATACTAGTAGCGTCATCTATGTGCCAGCCTACGAACTTTTTAACCCAGCTGTTATGTTAATTCGCTTTGATATCTTCTCATTGTGCCGCGAAAGAGTTGGATGTTTTTAGATTTTATAAGATTTGGGATTAACCTTACATTTATATCAATTAACATCTAAAGATAGCAGTAGGCAGAAAGTGATAGGCGGTAAGAACGATTTTTTTTTAACGACCCGAGATTGTCTTTCGGCTTTAGGTTTGATAAAGTTGTAAATGTCGATTACACTTTGGCATTTCATGTCGAAAGTTATTTTGCCTTGAGGAACATGATGTAGACAAAGGGTATATATTAGACCTCTGACTGAGTTTCATGTGTCATGTAGTTGGCATAAAATTTCGCCTAAGTTGGAAAGTGATTCGGTTTTAAATATTTGCTCTTTGGTTGCGAACACGCCGAGCGAGAATCTGAAAAACTGCCATCACGTAAAAGTGAAAGTGAAATAGAGATATAATACTCCCTAAACTTTAATTAATTGTAAATGGAATTAGTTGGAATATTAATTTATGTTTAGAGATAACAATAATAATCTTCTTGTTAGTCGAAGAAATATTCATTAGTAGCAACGATGGAGAACCGATGGTAATTTTAAATGTTTTTCTTTGGAATCTGTATCTGACGAAATGTGAAATTTGTTGGGGTTTTTATCAATTGGCCCCGTTGCCATATTGTAATTGAAATGATGGTCAGTTACTTACAAACACTCATTACTCAAAAAAAAAAAATAAATATATATTATAATTGGGAACTGGTGTTTTTCATTTGTGTATATTTTTAATTACTCTTTTTCTCAAATTTTTTTTTTTTTTTTCAATTTTCTGATTCCACAGCACTAAATTCCAACAATAGCAATTATTACGTTTGCAGTTTTCTACTGTTCGCACTATTAAAAATTAAAATAATTTCTGAAAATTGTAATTCAAAACTATTTTTCAAAGCTGGACAGAGTTATTATGTTTTGAAAAAAAAAAAAAAAAAAACTTTTTAATATTTCGAGTAATATAAAAATTTTCCACATAATTAATGAAGAGAAACAAAAATCATTTTTACAAAAATCTGCTCTTGTCTATCATACATCAATTTATTTGCATCACAAACGTATATGTATGCATGAAATTTGTTGTTGGTCATTATTATGGATTCTCGTTTATATATGCTTATTGGATTTTCATATCTCATAACCACACCACGTATATGCATAAAGTTAGTGAAGTGGGATAATTGCAAACGGATCAATGTGATAACTATCCTGTGGCTATATGTCTTGACCAATTTGAATGCTACTATTCCGTGCGCAGTTATTGCATTAAATTTCTCAAATTGGTTTCTATGTATCTCTACATATTAACATTATTGGACCAAATAAAGCAGAAACTGTTTGTGTACACAATTTTATTTTATTTTTTTTTTTTTTTTTTTTGATTTTTATGCATTTGGAAACATTCCTTCTTCTTTATGCAACAGAAACAAAAAAATTGAACTAATTTTCCATTTTTTCTAAACGATACAAATGAATTAACAACTGTCTCGTTTGTTTATAGAATGCGTTAGACATACGTTTAGATAGTATTATGAGTACCAAAGTCGAAATCCGTTTTGATCCCAAACTCTAGATTATGAATTGCAAAATGTATTCCTAAGTATCGTAAAGATAATATAAGTACGATTAATTACAACTATGTTAGCAGAGACAGGGATGTCGGAATCTCATTAGAAACAGTTAATTGCGAATAAGATTGATTGGCAACGCCAATTAGAATCGGAGATAAACTTTTATTTCCGTTTTCGTGCTCTTCTTGTTATAATCGTTAAGGATTACAGGCGTGTGCTCAGAAGTTCAAACTACAATATAATAAGTAAGTATACATATTAATGCAAGGACTATGTAAAGTGGACTTACAAAAAAAAAAGAAAACCTTACAAGTAATGGTAATGTGTCGACTCTGTTAAAATAGAGTTAAACAAGAAAACGTAACCTATAGCATTGTGATAAGACTTGGAAATCCTTGATACAGGTTAAGGATTAAGAGTGTAATATAGCTTCTAGCGAGCCGAGTTCACGTGGAATAGACGAGTTCACGTGAATGAGACGTACGACGGGAGGAATTATTAACAGGTTAGTGCATAAAAATACTAAGAAGGCTTAATTCCATAGCGGAAAGAAGTTCATCATGTATGTTATGTTGATTATAAACGATGATAAACGTGCATAAGTATTTTGAGGGATGAGTCGTTGTGTTTTCCAGTTCGTAATCAAACGAACGTCGCATAAAAATATGGGGACTTCGCTAAATTCGACTTCGCTTAGTTGAGCAGTTCAAGAAATATAAATTGCTTGCGAAAACACCTGCCATGGCCTTTGAGAATTACCCTATCCGTTAATAGATAGGATATAATGTAGATGGAAAAATTATATAATATATTTTTACGATCTTACCGTATAAACAATTTAACAATGAAAAATGTTTGGTCTTAGGCAAAATAAACGAAAGCGGCCACCAACTGTTTGGTTGCGGTGGTTATGCCCAATCTCTCCAGTCGACAAATAATAATTTCATTCGATAGTCATTGCTAGGGGCAAACCAACTAAGAAGAGAGTCTCCGTGGAAGTAGAGATGCTCGCAGCCAAAGTTCGGAAGCAACTTTTAGTATACATTTTCAATTTCCTTTTTTACGAGACCAATAACTTTTTTCGAATTCTCAACGTCTTGTGACCTTTTTCGAAACAACATCAAATATATTGATTTCGTTCCTTTAAAATTTAAAATTTAACGAAATTCAGCGCTGCGATGAATGTTTTCTTAAAATTTCAACAAGAATTTTCTTTCTAGTTAGGATGTGACGCTCTATAGTTATAATAATTCGAAACGTTATTTCTCAAGATTTTGTTCTCATTCGATAGACATAAGTTTCTAAACGGAATTTGACGACACATTATCTTCTTATGATATCGATAAAGATAAACGTTTTTGCATTTGGGATATTTTGTACACATCAGACTGTTTTTAAGATCGCACTTAAGACAATATAGTTAAAAAAAATTTTTTAAAAATGTATCTCATCCACTTTGTATGTAAAATAATACTTCCTTGGATTGTTTTTTTTTTTTTCTTAACCGAAATTGCCATCTTTAAATATCGACGAAATTTTTCAATAATCCCGTTTATGCTGAGTATTGTGAAGTGCCATTAAAATAACTTTGCGCTACACCTGCAAAGAATAATAATCTTGTATATATGAACAGTATTCGCGAGGAATCGAAAATTTGCTTCAAAATGAATACAATTTTTCTTATTCCTTCTTCTACGTTTTCACATAAATTACTGTTGCTCGCCTTAAAGGTGTACACGACTTAAATAGTTGATGTAAACATTTAAACGCTTTTCTTCCTTTAGAGTATTTTTCTTATTACTTTGATCGTTATTTTTTCTAGTAAAAAAAACTCTTAAGTCATACTTAACATTACATCCACTTGAAGAACCACTTGCAGTCCTTTAAGGAAGAAAAACTTTATATATATTTCTTGGAATAAAAACCAAAAGCTATAACGTGAAATAAATTAACAAAATTAAATATTTATTTTTTTGATTGCAAGTTTATTAGCACTATTTCGAATACTTTATATAAGTGAAAATATTTTCAAAATATTGTGTTTTTTCCAAAAATTATGTAAGCAGACCAAGTGTAGTTTTGAAGTACATTTGTGAAATTTGATTTCAATTTTTTAAGATCGAGAAATTTACACAGAATTTCTGGTCTGTAATGGGTCGTAATAGATCGCAAGTCTAATCAGTACTTAGAAGAGTGCCCAATTTGGCATCTTACTCTTCGAAACCCGATTCACTTTTCTGTGGTTTTGGTCATCAGATAACAATTTGGGAACTAACTTTGACTGCTTTTTGTGGCGTTCACAAAGGTGTTCACTTCCTGCTAGATGCTTCGCAACACCACAGGCTAACTACAACCAGCTACGCGAGGAAATTGTTGCTTAGTCAGGAATTGTTGCTTACGCAGCTTTGTCATTCAAACCGTGCTTAAGTTTTACCACCGAACGGTAAAACTAACTAAACCGAATTAATTCTAAACTCTTGTCCTGTGGTTCTAAATGTTTTTTTTTTTGTGATTGATAGTCAGAAAAAAGTGGGCAGAGATACTACGCAAAGAGTAAGGCAGCTATAGTGAAAGCAAACTAGAGCCGCGACCAGACGCCAATCATAATTATATCACTCAGAACTGAGGCCGGGTATGCCCACTTAATTAGTCGCACTCCCAATCTTCTAGGTTATGCTTCGTGCCTTCTAGGCTATGCTTTGTACTCTCTAGGTTATGCTTTGTATCTTCTAGGTTATGCTTCACATCTTCTAGGTTATGCTTCGTACCTTCTAGGCTGTACTTCGTGCTATGCTTCTAAGCTATGTGGTAGCTCAACAATTAAGATAAAATTGCTTACCTTACAGAGAATTTTCACGTTCAGTTTTTACTTTTATTATAAGCGAGACAGTAAACTCATGTTTGGAAAGTTCTAAAGAAACGGTCCAAATTTCAATTTTTTAAATTCTAGGTTTTTAAATATTTTTAAGTATATAATGACTTTCTTTTTTGATATTTTTCAAATAGATAGTGGTAGATCCAGGTTCAAACTGTGTTAACTTAAATCAAAGTTATACCCACCATTTGTACTCAAAATGGTCTTCTGATCTCTCAGTCTTCCTGTCCTCTGCATGGTTCGTCACCACATCGCTTCATATTACAATGCTTCTAATAAGCTCCTCCGTACGATGACAGTCGAACAGTCTATTGTAATGTAGTCGGCGCCATAAGCCCTATAGTACATAACACTTGTTGGTTTGTTTGCATTTAATTTCCATTCAGAGAGTGCCCGAATAATAGGCCAACGTTGCCAAAGCTGTGACACAATTGTAACGTCAGCGAGTAGGGGTTATCTAATTTTTTCCCCGCCAAGTTCGCCTGACATCAGAACCGAAATTAAATAAAAAAGGAAAGAATTAAAGAAATATCCGTTCATCTGTGGTTAGTCAGTTTTCGGTTAGCTGTACGTCCAGTATCCGTTGATTGTCCATCCTCTGTGCTATATTTGGATAACAGTATGTATATATATGTTAAAATCCGTTTGTTCTATTGGCTGTCCTGGCTCTCCCTTATTTTTGCTAATTTCAACCGGCCCTACTTTAAAAACATTCTTACAATCTTATCTATCGTACGGAAAAATTCAAAGATTAAAAATAATTTTCAAATTTATAAAAACATATAAAAATAAACCTAAAGTTTTAATTTAGTAAAGTCTTGACCTATTACAATGCAGGAAAATCATACATATTTCCCTTAAATATTCGATTATCAATTTTACTATTTGCGCTCCATGTTTACGTGGGCTTAATAAATCAAAGAATTGTTCTACCGAACCTTGAACAATCTCCTTATTGTCAGCACATACGTTTTCAACCATGGCGTGCGTATCGATTAAACCACCAATGGACACCAAAACCAACATATCAATGCACTTCTCAGTTATACAAGTTCACTGTGTTTTGCATTCAATTGTCAAGACTAGCATTACGATGAGGTTACGATGGTTTCCGACAATGCTGTTATCATCATCATCATCGATGAATCAATGCTGGCATTGAATTTCAGTAGCGATCCCTAAAGCCATTATCGTGTTAGAAATACAACACTAAAGCAACTAATAATAAACTTAGAACGTCAATTAGTTCCAAATCGACTAAATGTTGCATTTGAAGCACAGACACAAGTTGCTGATGGTGTCGAAGAATCGTCCGGCAACGTATAACCCTCGTATAGATATCGACATACGTTGGTTTATTCATTGATAAATTGATAACAGTTTCTCAGAACAGCGTTGCATGGAGGGTGAAAGAATCAAATCATATTTATTGTAGCTTATTTGCGAGTATAATAAATGTTCCATGATTGATTTGGCTAATCTTTCAATAAAGGTTTTTTCAATTTATTCATGGTTTTAGATTCTTAAAAGGGTATCCATTGATTAGTGGTTAAAATTTACTTTTTCTCTCTTTTACATTTTTTTCCCTTCAAAATAATGGTAATAAAAGAAAATAAAAAACACACACAAACACAAAATGAACCATCCTGTGACGATCGCTAACCTTAACTCTATATTTAATATTCAACGCTTAATAGACTCGTTATAATATATATAACCTTGACTCGGTTCTCTTTCTGGTTTTACCGATCTCATATGATCGATACTTGTTCTTTCTTTGTGTATTCTTTTGCTTTTTCTCTTTTTGCAAAACAACGCAAAAAATGTTATCCATAACGGATGTCCGATGTATGAAGCACATACTAAAGCCACTTACATATGCTAAAGCTACTTACATATTTGCTCTATTGGTCGTGTTGTAAAATTACAAAATAAAGCCGACAGAAACAGGACAAATCTTAACTATATGCATGCTACAGAACAAATTCATATGTCAATCTTCAATTGTGGACTAAATTTCATTATAAAAAACTAATAATCTTTTTGCCATATGTAGACATATTTTTGTATAAATAGTTCCAGAAAGATGTTCATTCCTACTCAAGGAATGGATATAGAGGGCTATGATTTCTGGACTTTTGTTACCATAATAGATCTGCAACTGAATTCGTGACCTTGATATCTATCGAGCTTGAACTTATTCCGATTGTGGATTATTCGCCAAACCTTTTTCTTTCTGATTTACACTTTAGATCAATGCACTCAAGTTTACCACTTTAGATCAATGCACCCAAGTTTACTCAGAACAGTGGTTTGCAAAAGTTGAAGATGTGTGAAAATGATCGAATGATTATTTCGGGGTAAAATCATGAAGTTTATACCGCAAGGGCATCCGTAAGCTATCCGATAAATGGGAGAAGACCATAGATAATAATGGCGACTACTTCGATTGTTAGACTTTCTAACAAGTACTTTTTTAATCAATTTGAATTTTTTTCAAAAAATATCAAGAATTTATTTTTAGATTTAATATATTACAACATTATATATATAAAGTGTTTTATATGATATTATATATACATTATATATAATATGGTATATTATAATTATATATAATAGTATTATGCATAATATAATATTATATATGATATTTTACATAAATTATATATATAATAATTTTAAAAATTACAAACTCTTTTCATGTAATGATTTTTCCAAAATAAGATATGATATGAGAAATAGTCGTAGACAAAGTCAAATCCGATCCATAGTGAATATTTTTTTAATAAATATCTTTAATGGGCCAAAACATGACAATTCACCGAATTTCGGCAAAATATCGTGAAAATTTGTGACCTGTAAATTAAATGCAATTTACATGGAGAGACAATAGATGACCAGAAAGCCAGATCAGCTTAATTCGATTCAGACATTTATCCTGCCTAACCTAAAATAATGAAAACTGGGTCCATTTCAAATATCATTCAAAATTTCAAATATACTAACAATCGTCCCTTTATCTAGCGTCTTCTTAAATCACATGAAAATTTTCGATATATGTTTGTAAAATACTGGTTATCCAGCTATTGTTAGAGGAGTAGAGTTTTCTAACAAATTATCCATATATTCAAACATTGTTTTGCAACCTTCATCTTTCATTCCTATTTGTTGAATTTTTAAGAACTAAAACATAGACAGTAGTGTGAACGGAGGGACGTACGTAATTAAAATAGAAAATTTGTTACCAAACAAGACTATTTAATAGTAGACGAAAAGACAAAGCCAAGAACAAAGACAGTACAGTGGACAGAGGGACAAATAGGGCCTAGAGAATTTCTCATCAAATAAGAACATCTAGCAAAAGACGATAAATAACTAGACAGACGAACGAGTAAAATTCAAGATCAAGAATACCTTACAGAATCTTCCAGGTGTATATTTAAGTGCTACAAAGGGAATAACAAAGTCAGTATACTGTTATAATCTAAAATGGTAGATACGACAGTGCTTTCAACTTAATGTTTATATGTTGAGGTTTATGGAAGAAAAATAAAAAATGAACTAAAATATGTTGAATTTTTTTTTTTTAATTTTTTATGCACAAAAAAATGGATTAAAATAAAAGCAGTCAGCCTAGCGCAATGCGAAAGCCTGTTTGTTTATATAAACATCCTTACACATTTATATATATATATATACATATATATGTATATATGAATTTTTACCCATTTATTTATGCATTGTGTGAGCTGATTTTGTTTACAAGAATAATGCAATTAAAACTGAAAAATGACTTTTTTTGTTTTTTTTTTTTTTTAATTTAACGACAAATGTTCGCATAAAGAATTTTAACTATTTTTGTTTTTTGCTTTATTGTGTTTTACTTTAAAAAGCAAGCAAAAGAAAAGAAAAAAAAAATTGTAAGTAATAAGCAGCTGCGGAAAAAGGAATTATTTCCATAATATACCAGCTCTCTGTCTACGTAATAATTATGCTCTCATTATGAATTCTCTGCCTAATTTGAATTCTAAAAAGTTTCGAAAGAAAACAAGAAACACAAATTCTTGGTCTTTACGCGGAAGGGCAGAGGAATAATTTAACGCGAAGAAATATTTTTAAACTTAGAACTTGGGAAAACTTTTTGGGTCAATATGAGTAGAAACTTAATGTATTTGTTATGGGGTTTTTCTCTTCTTTTTTTTTTCTTTTTTTTTTTTCTTTGACTATATTTTTTTAGGAAAATTTCTCGCACTTTACGGAAGACGATTATAACTTATGCGAGGCCTTAAAAACTTAAATCTAAAAAAAAAAAAAAAAAAAAAAATAAATAAATTTTTGAAGAAATTTAAAGTTGATAAGCTTTAAGAATCATTTAGCCATGAAAGTTTTCCAAAAATACCATTCACTGCTCGTAAAAATGTGTGGAGAAAAGAACATTTTGTTAAATTCTTCTCTTTCTCTTGCTTTAAGAAAATCATGCAAAATATCTTAACTCATTATTATTCCGTATCAAAGAAAATCGCTTACAATGCAAGACAAATGTTCGAATCTTATTTAAATTTTATATTTATTTAACTTTTGTACATCTCGGCATATGATACTTCACCATTTCAAGGAGTTGTTTAAGATGTAAGCACTTATGAAAAAATTTATCTAAGTTTCTATTTGACTTTGTATCATTGACAGTATTTTTAATATCACACATATAAATGCATGTCTTTATTGATTTTTCTTAGAGATGACTTTACTTGCCTGCAAACAAATTTTTAACGCACTTATAGAAGCTTTGTTATTACGAGCCTTCAAGATCATGTGTAGAAGCAAAAGGAAAGCTAAATGAAAATTACTTCAGAGACGTTTTTTGTCTTTGAATATGATCAAATTCCGATTTAATAATGAGTACTGGCTGGAGGGCATAAATTGCTCGCTTAATTTAATAAGAAAGAAAATAAGCGACAGATAGCGGAGAAGAAGATATTAAAACGAACGAAACTTGTCTTCGGTAATTTAAAAGTGTTGATTTCTATTCGAAGGACAATGAATGTCCCATCTCTGAATGATACTAATTCCCAAGCTATAATGAACGGAAGACCAATTACAGCATATTACCACCATTTACCTGCTATAGAAAAGCTTTAAAACTCAAAAAAGTTGGTACTACTTGAAAGTTAAATAAAGAATCGAAAACTCACTAGTGAAAAGCTGCTTCAAATATAAGAGTTCGCAGCGCAGTAAATGTCTGTAAAACAATAAACAATTTTATTTAATTGTATTTATAATTCTTATCTCGCATATTCGTTCGCTTCTGTTGTGAGTACTTCTTATGATAATTTTCCTTTATCATTCAGAGGTAACTTTACCTGAACTTTTTAACAATTTGTTTTCGAAATGGAAAGAAATCTGTTATTCAAAACATTCGCAAGACAAACTCTATGTACACAATCAATTCTACTTTTTAAGCCATGAGCGGAATTAAAGATAAATTTAACCAAATATGATGAAATATTTTTGATTATGAAAAGGGTGTCTCAAGATGTGGGTACACTTTTTCATTTAAAAATAAAAATACGTATTTTTTAAACGAGTTCTGATTTTTTTATTGCATTCGACATGTTCCGCTTAAATATGGAATAAAGTATTCGGCAAATAGCCCTCCCGGGGTTCATGACAGGATATTACTGTTTTCATGAAATTTTGACAAAGATGAGACCATGATATGTCGCATCTCAGCCTTGATCTTAGGAATTGTTTCTGGTTTATTCGCATAAATTCGAAATTGCAGACAACCCCAAGGAAAGAAATCGTACGTCCTTAAATCGCTTGATCCTGGTGGCCAGTTGACATCAGAATTTGGTGAATTCATTTGGTTTGGAAATTGGTTATTTCATGCGCTGTTTGGCAGGTGGCACCGCCGCGCTGAAGGCATATTTCGTCCAGATTCATGCCGTCCAGTCGAGACCACAAAAACTCCGTTATCATGCACCTGTAATGAATACTGTTCAAAGTCCCTGCAATTCCGGCCATATTTGAAAAAAAGTAAGACCCATTTACGTCACCTGACCAAAAACCGCACCAAACATTTGCTCGTTATGGATGCGTTTGTTTCTCATGGATCAAATGAGAATTTTCTGAGCCCGAAATTCACGAGGCCATTCAAATGAAAATAAGCTTCATTGGTGAAGATGACTAGTTTCGAAAAATTGCCGTTCACCTCACTTTATTCCATTAACCAATAAACGAATCGACGTCGCCTTGCATGGTCCGTTTTTAATAATCAGAGCAATTATAAGTGACAGTTGTCAAATTTCAGAGTTGCCATTTGCATGAAAAAAAAATGACATGCAGTTTAAATAGTGCCCTCTTATTGAGATACCGTTTATTTTCATATCCATCCCAAGTCTGAAATGGATAGAAATGGATCTTACCAAATGCCTGCAAGACTAACAGTTACGCTACATACTCCTAATACAGAAGTCGATTTATCTATTAATTTATTAAAGAAAATTTTGTGCAAAAAAAATAAATTTTTCTTTAAATTTACAGTTTTCTCTACAAAAAAAATGTTAAGTTCAAAAACATGCAAACATAACTCAAACCGTTGCCTTTAATTCTCAAAGAAACCTGACATGTTAGTAAGAAGCTTATATGATCTCTCAATAATAAGCTCAAAATACACATTTGCAGGAAGCAAATGTTTATAAAAAAGTACTTTTTAAAAGCTTATGCTATAGTCATACTGACACACTTATCATCACTAACAATTTTTATATACTGATTTGAGATACACATCTAACATCTTATTAAAAACGTATAAGAGATTCGTATTCCAGATAAGTGAATCTTTAAAATTTTAATGTTAATTTGCTTACATACCGTAACAATAAATAGTCGAGAGAGAGAGAGATAGAGAGAGAGAGAGAAAGAGAGAGAGAGAGAGAGAGAGAGAGAGAGAGAGAGCAAACATCAAAAGACTTATGTTTATGGAAATTAAATTAATTTAATTTTCGAATCGACTATCAAGAAAATAAATCGTCTTTAAGTTCTGTGAAATGAAAATTGTTTTTTGTTTCAATCTACATTACTCTCTTCCTTAAAAATCAAAGAACTAAAACGTTCTTTGATATTTATGAACATCAAATTTTCTTTCTCTAACATTAAACGAATCAAACGTTAACATGACTACAACATTTTCCTTAATCATCAAACTATCGAAGAAAACTAAGTACATATATATTTACTGTTTGCTTGATTGCCTTCGTGAAATTCTAACAAATTTTGTAATTTTTGGCATATTCAAAGGCAATGAATACATGAATGAATATGCATATATATGTATATATATACATGTATATATATATATGTAAATATATATATATAAATATATATAAATTATCCGGGAATGTATAAATTTATTATTCAATTTCATATCTGCTAATTTACTCATATATATGCATGGACACAAACATAACAGCAGACAGATGTCTCCATAAATGAATGTAACAACATTTTATTGTTCACATAAAACTGTTCTGTTCTGTTCTGTTCTGTTCTGTTCTCAATACAATTTGCACTGTTGGGCATTTAACGTTACATAACGTTTCTATTCAAATAATGGGAATTTTCTGTTTTCTGTTTTAACTATAAACATACAAGTGTTGTTTAGTTTTGTTTGTATATAAACATGGTTCGCATTCAATGATATTCTTAAACTATGAAAAATAACAACAAAAAACAAGAGAAAAAATATCAAAAAAAAAAAGAAAAAAAATGAAAGCAAAATAAAAGATTTTTAAATTCCGTACAAATCCATGATAATCTTCTAAATAACAAAACAGAAACGAAAACCAAGAATAGAAAAAATATAAAAATATACACAAGCATTACTATATATGTGCTATGTGGTATTGTGTGTTTGCGTTTGTAACTGTATAACAAGTAAGAAAACTACATTTAGCTAAGCCGAATCTTTCAAATCCACCATCTTCAACCATCACTTTCATCTTAAAGATAAGTTCGGAAAAAAGTAAATCTCGATAGTCTTGAATATTGCATACGCGTGCCATGGATTTTTCAATTTTTATGGCATACCATGAAAATTTTTATTGCATAGTATTTGAATAGTAAGTAAAAAGTCCAGAAACTGTATACTGTAGATGTTTCCTTTGACCGAGTTGGTTGATTTTTAATACCAGCATACGTGTAAGAATTTTAAATATTTTTGCTATTTCTGGATCAACCAGACATTTTAATTTTTGCATCCAAGACAGTGTCTACAACTGATATTACACAAACGGACACACGGACACAGGGTCAAAAGACAGACATGATTAGTTTTCGATATCTGCAGTTTTTCGGCCAGGAGAATACCTATCACAGACGGATACATGGGCAGATGGATATTATTAATCTTCTATATCTTCATTTTTGCACACAAGAGTATGTTTACTACGGACATTGAAAAGATGAACACAGGGATAGACCGACATACGAATAGGCGGACAGCACAGATAGGCGGGTACATGGACAGACGGACATACGAACATGATTATTTTTGATAACTTCATATTTGCGGCCAGAAGAATGTCTACCACAAACATTGCAGAGAAGGACACACGGACAGACGCACATGATTAATTTACAATAGCTTCATTTTTGAATCCAGAAGACTGCCTATTACAGACGGACGCACAGACAGACGGACATGGTTAATCTTTGATAGATAGACATTGCAAAGGCGTGCAGATGGATGCACGGACAGACGGACATCATTAATCTTCGATAGATAGATATTGCATAGGCGGACAGACGGATGCATGAACAGACGGACATGATTAATCTTCGATAGATAGATATTGCATAGGCGGACAGATGGATGCAGGGACAGACGGACATGAGTAATCTTCGATAGATAGATATTGCGTATGCGGACAGACGGATGCATGGACAGACGGACATGGTTATTTTTAATATCTTCATTTTTGCGCCCAAGAGAATGCTTAGCACATATACTGCAAAGGCGGACAGACGGACATGATTAATCTTCGATAGATAGATATTGCATAGGCGGACAGACGGATGCATGAACAGACGGACATGATTAATCTTCGATAGATAGATATTGCGTATGCGGACAGACGGATGCACGGACAGACGGACATGAGTAATCTTCGATAGATAGATATTGCGTATGCGGNTAATCTTCGATAGATAGATATTGCGTATGCGGACAGACGGATGCACGGACAGACGGACATGAGTAATCTTCGATAGATAGATATTGCGTATGCGGACAGACGGATGCACGGACGGACGGACATGGTTATTTTCAATATCTTCATTTTTACGCCCAACAGAATGTTTACCATAGATATTGTACAAACGGACAGACGGACGCGCGGACATGTCCATAGATGCATATATTTAAATCGATTCTAAATGTAATGCTCATAAAGAATATATATACTTTTTGGGATCTCTGAAGTATTCTTCTAGGTGTTGCAAACAAAACGATAAAATGAATATAATCCCGTCCTTCGGTGATGGGTATAAAAACATTTGTGAAAATGTTTAGTTGTTGTAAAAGGAAGAGTACGCGTTCTCTTATGCACGCATACATATACTTATACACATAAATGTTTATAAAATAAACTAAGCTATAAACACATGTAATTTGGCTACAGCACACAGCATACAGATGATAACAAACTCTCACTTACATGCAGTTAAACATATGTGTGAATGAAGATTCCGTTCTCATAAACTTTATATTGCTTTCAAA
The DNA here is from genome assembly GCA_000671755.1 of Glossina brevipalpis. NCBI lineage: Eukaryota > Metazoa > Arthropoda > Insecta > Diptera > Glossinidae > Glossina > Glossina brevipalpis. The sequence continues at coordinate 1,464,806 of KK351042.1, forward strand.
TAAATACAATCCTATCTTTTACCATACTATACATGCATATGTATATAGTTATCATTGAAGAGCTTAAGGATATTTGTGCAACTTGAGTTTCTCTTCTCTCTTTTACCATTTGTGTGTGTATATGTTGAAGAAAAGCTAGCTTAACCATAGCACAAAGCGTGTGTTTGTTTTATATATAAAAGAACAAGCAAAAAACCTGTGCACGCTCAAAGGCGAATCTAGGACACTCATCATCTAAAGTAAAAATATTTAAAGAAAAAAAAAAAAAAAAAAAAAAAAAAAAAATACAAAAACGTATATATACACATCCATAGATATATAATAAAACTCAATAAGGAAAAGGCGTGACTTGAACACAAAGAAGCGAAAAATTTTGATTTCTTTCAAAAAGCATTAATTTAATTTTCAACATTAGTTTCGTGCCACTTGAAAATA
>KK351042.1:1465280-1517882 GCA_000671755.1 Glossina brevipalpis
TAGGACACTCATCATCTAAAGTAAAAATATTTAAAAAAAAAAAAAAAAAAAAATTAAAACAAATTCTTAGTTTCGTAATGACTAGCGTGCCAATTTGATTTATGACATTAAATTGCTAATAGGCGTGACTTGAACACAAAGAAGCGAAAAATTTTGATTTCTTTCAAAAAGCATTAATTTAATTTTCAACATTAGTTTCGTGCCACTTGAAAATAGTCGGCATTTTGATTTATGGCTTTCAATGAGTAATAGACGAAAGTTGATCAAAAAATAAAGAGAATTATTTTTTTTTTTTTTTTTTCAAAGAGATTTTTAAGTAATTGTAGCTTGTACTCTAAAGTGCTCCCACTTTGCTATTATATATTTGTAAAAAAAAATTGTACACCCTTTGGATTTTGGAAAATAGCAAAAAAACCATACTTTCAGAATAGAATTTTATTCTGTTTTGCTAGGAATGGTTGGCAGATTCAAAAGTTTCGTTTAAATTTTGCTTCAATGTTCAAAACATAATTTAAAACCATTTTCCAATAGCTTATGAAGCACGATTTGTTCTTTATTTTTCACACTATCATTAGCCACAAATTTTACACTAAAAATTGCGAAGCTCGCATCATGTGTTCCGCGCTTTCTCAAACTTGAAAGCGCTACTTAAGGTTGTAAGCTCGTTGTTGCGATATAATATCCTATCTAAATATGTCTTGAACAGGATTTAGCGAACCATTTCAGTGAACTATTTTCCGTACAAAATTGCCGAACAAAGTGTCTGATAACCTCTCTGAGAATTCGCCAAATCGTCGAATAGATTACATGACGTCTTAATCATTCACTCTCCGAATATTGATCAGATCTCGAAACTGTTTCAAAATTGTTACAAACATTACGAGCGTTACACACAGACCAAGACCAAATAGATGAGAAAATTTTTTTTCATGGATTTCCTAAACCCGGCGATTGTTAAACTATAATTTTCTTTCACAATATATGCTCTTTAGAAATCATACAGAATAAAAACCAAAGCGTCGATAAGCTCAAATGACTACAAATTCCTATGATATAATCAGGAATTAGCTAACTAGTTGGGAACTAGGTTAACTAACTAAGAACTAACTAGTTCTTAACTAAGCTAGTTAGTTCCTAACTAAGCTAGTTAGTTCCGAACTAAGTTTGTCATTTCTTAACTTGTCCCTAACATCATTGAAATTTTCCACACTGGATCCTTCTGAAAGTAATTTCCAATGACTTGTTGTCTGCACATAGCGGACAATGATTCGACCATCATTTGACGGACGTTCCTTTTCAAAACCTCAAGAGTTTGAAGATTGTTCATGTGCATAAACTTGATTCTTTGCGTAACTCCACAAAAACAAGTCTAGTAAGCGGTGAGAAATCGGAAAGGTCTTGCTGGCGAATTCACATCACCATGGAATGTGAAATTACACGTCCGGGAAATTTCTCGCATAACCAGGCCAAAACGAAACATGTCGTTTAGCTTGAAACCACATATTTTCAGCATCCATATCTTGAATTTCATGCCAAAAAAAAACTTGGTAATCACGTGGCTGTAACGATGAAAATGCCGTGTAATGGGTAAATTTGCATCTTTTTCGACATTTTCATTAACATCCCTAGTATTTTTAATGGACCGTACATTTCAATGATGTCTAGGGCTTGACAAGTCTGTTAAAGATACAGTTTCTTCAAACTTCTTTACATTTTTGTCTACAGTGCGCTCAAATGTACGATTATATCAAAAACGATCTGCTCAGAAAAGGTATATATTTGTATTTTAACACGTTCAGTGATTGTTAAGCAATCAATATTGTAAAATGGCAACTATTACACTAAAAACATGATGACCTGGATGATAGTTCTGTTTTACACATGTTACTGAAGCAATGTCATCAAATCCGGACCATGAAATGGATAACCTTATACAATAGTACATATGGCATAATAGAGTGATAAATTTAACATACTTTCTTTTTTTCGGTAGCGAAAAAAAAAATTGAAAAAATCACCAGAACAAATACCATATATTCATACATACATATAAACATTTCTTTTTATATGCAATTTCTGTCTTTACTTTTTATTTATGAAATTCTCAACTTGTTTATAACAAACGATATAATAAACTCTATATAGATTCTTGTTCTTCATTTAATTTAAAATCATTTGCTTTGAATTGCTTGTGTGATCATTTCATATAATAATTTTTCAATGTTGTTTATTAAACATAAAATTTTATATCAATACGTTGGATGGTTGTTTTCGTTATTAAATTTCACTTCAATTTCATTAAAAAATTCTTAAGGTTTCTTTTCTCCTTTTTGCTTGAAATGTATAAATGCTAGAGTAGAGCATATACAAAGAAGCGTCAGCATCAAAATTTATGAGGAACAGTAAAAGTAAAAATTGCAAAAAGGACCCAATTTGTGTTGAGTAAACTATTTGAAAATAACATTAAGGGTAAAAGAAACTTTTAAAGGATTTTCTCATGAAAATGGAGAATTACACAAAAATGATAATAAATTCGTTACTTAAGTATTAAAATATTATCATTTGCTAGCCACTATTTTTTATATCTTTCTAGCATCATTTAATTTTACGGTTTTTTTTTGAAAAAAAAAACACTGCTAATTAGATTAAATCAAAGCATTTTTTGCATTCCTTGTTAGAGATCGGATAAGATACGAATCATTAATTAAAATAAGTGATAGAGTAAGAGAACAATGTCTAGAGAAAAGTATGATTAGGTTACGATATCCCATAAGAATATTTTCAGGTAATTCTTCTCTGACACTGCAGCATATGATCGGACACTGCTATAATTCAAAATCACTTTGTTATGCCTCCATTTATATCTCGACCATTTCCAATTCAATAGCCGGCTTGAAGGCAGCAATTGTAGTTCTCTGTGATGGGTCCGGCCCAATTTAACTTTTGAGGATTCCAGCTGATACCTAAAACTAAACTGTGAACTTGCCCCTTTCCGGTAATTTGCTAATTTATCATATCTATGTTTGTTCGTTACTATCATTTGGGTACTTCCTGGAAAATAATCCTGAACTTTTTTACTTGCATTGTTGTCTTTTCTCTTTCTTTTTATGTATATTTTAATATCTTCTATAAATATAATTGAGGGATTCTATTTATTTATTCTTTCCCCGATTTTTATGTACTCTGTGCAAAATGTAAGAAGAATAAAAATTGAAAACAATTTAAATGTGCCCGTTAATGATGTCGCCATAATTTGCATATCCACTATTGAAGAATACTGGTATATTCGTTTTGTCTAAACGTTTGTGGAAAGAATATTCAGAGATTTTTTAACACATTCCAAGTATTCTTAATTAGTATCAATTTCTGAATCGATCTAGGCATGTGCCTTCTTCAGCGTGTACCTTTGTGAGTCTGCCTGCCTTTTTTTTTTGTCACTCATTATACTCGTATATTGAACTTATTATGCATATTTATGAAAATTTATGAGATTTGCTTTTCCCGAAAGGCGTCCTGTGATTATCTCAAGTTTCCCTTGAATATCACATTTCCTGACCTATAGTTTATCATACAAAAAATTCATAAAAAAATCAAAAAAATGGATGATTAATCTTTTACTGTTCTTACCTCAACGGCTATTAATGCGAAAATCGTCAAGAAACGTTCCCTCGAACTTTGTAGCGTGAAACTTGAAGAATTGGGTAATTAATAAAAAATACTTCTCGATTTCGTATATAACATCATGACTAGTGTTGCGAACGTAATTCCGAACGCTTGAAAGGTCTGGTAAAAGTTACGACTTCTGAAATTTCTACAAACAACACTTTCATGAAATGCTTGTTAACTGATAAGGGGAAATGGCTTTACGGATATGGCATGAAAACAATTCAAAGTTCAGATGAGGAGTGAAAAACCTTCAGATGAGTGTTTAGAAAAGAAGTCCATATCGACATAACCTCAAAATCGCTGGATCATTAATACGACCCTGATGGCTCTGAATTTCGTCCAAAGAAACAAACGATACATAAAGAATACGGTACGTAAAGAATGCGGTAATTAAAGAATCCGGTACCCAAAGAAAACGTCTTGATTTCATGTGCAATATTATGTATAGTGTCGAGGAGGCGTAATTCCGAAAAATTGTAAAATCTCAATTTTATCCGAAAATAGGCTGATAAAGGTACGATTTCTCAAACTCCTGCGAACCACTCACTACATGATATTTTGGAACAAGGTATGACATGAAAAGAGTTAAAAGCCTTCAGATAAGCGCTTAGAAAAGTAGCTCACGTCGGAATGACTTCAAAGTCGCTGGAATATCAGTGTGATACTGATGGCTGGTGGCATTTTTCGATGACAATAGTGTAGTAAATTATGAAATTAAATTATGTTCAAAGAAACAAAAGAATTTTACATAAAGTGTATTTTTTAAGTGTTTTCTTCAGAATATTCCCCCAAAAATGACCAATTGATTAAAGGCGAAGAGATACGGCAACAAAAAATTACCGAACAAAGCTTCCCGTGTACTTTTTGTTCTACAAAATTACAACTGACACTAGTGATGGCATAAAAGAAAATCGCCCGACAAAGCTACGAGGCATATCTTAATCAAAGTACAAAATACCTGTAGACGATTGTGTCAAGCACTAGTGTAGTTACGTAGCCAGGAAAAGTGAAGATTTTTAGAAAAATCAGTTTTTCTTGTTTTGTCTCCTTTCATTTCATTCAACAATTCTCGACATCACAAGCATCTATTATGTTCGTCCTTAGTTGCATAGAACAGTCGGCTGTCTCTTAAGGAATACAAGTTTATTTTTCACACATGATACGTACTTAGACAATAAGTATAATCGTAACGTATATTTATATTTCTCCTACACTCAGATCTATTAGCTTTAGCTTAAATAGTATATAAGTTTAAGAAAAATCCTAAAAAAAAAAACATATTAAAGCAAATATTGCTTAAGATCGAGTAAGTGAGCAAGCAGGATATCAACTGTCAGTGCCACTGGCATTAAGTAGAAAATGATGAACAAATCGAAATCTACTTTTTGCTTTACTTTAATTCTTTTTTTTTTTTTTTAGTTTTAATTTTAGTGGCATTAAAGCTTTTAACGAAAAATCCCAAATTTATTTATTTATGGCGAACATTGAAATCTTACTTGAATTCCAATATATTCTTCCATTTAAATTCGCATTTTACTTTAGCTTATTTTATGTTGTATCGTTTACTTGTATTTAATTTGCTTACTTAAAAAGTTCCCTTTTTTTTTTATTATACTCATGTTCATCGAAATTTCCAAATTAAATGATGTAAATAACTACGTGCAAGTACGTCCCTTAATGATTACAAAGTTCCCGCGATATGCTTTATGCTCGCATTCGTTCGCAATTAATTTCAATATATTTTCTTGTTTTTCATAAATAATTTTTTTTATTTAATTTCTTCCTTTTACGAAAATCCCTTTTAATGTTTGTCTATTTTTATGTTCGTTTTGTGTAAAAGTAATTTCGTTGACTTTAATAAAAAAATTAAGTTTCCACATTTTCTATTACAACTACTCATCGAAAGGCATATTAATTATATCGTTACATTTGTAAAAAATTCATCATATAATCGATCACAAATGAAGCAGTAAGTAAGTAAGTAAGTGAATCGATTAAAGTAAGATCTTAATTCGGTAAAAAATTGACTATTGTGTGGAAAGACAAATGGACGGAAAGGCCAACAAACGAAGAGTGATAAATCCTATACAAATATTTAGATAAAAATAAATATATAAAAAAACTTAAAAGTTATAAAGTTAAAGAATTTTAAAATCTAAAATTAAATAATGGGAGATGAGAATATCAAGAATGGAGAAAGGGAATCTTTATTATAATTACATCAATCGGTTATATGTTTTTAACCTATCTTCTAGAAACTTTATTTTCATAAAACTCAAGCAATGTTCATATAATTATAAACCATTTCCTTTGGTTAGGTTCGTTTGCCGAAACTTAAATGACGTGATTTTAATTGAATTTTTTTTCATTTACCAAATCATGTTCCCTCAATACATGAATGCATCTTTCCAATGCCGTAATTAAAAGAAGCTTTAATCGTTAATACATCGTATAATTCGCTAATAAATTTAATATGTTTGCTGTTATCGGTTGCCAAATTTTTGCATGTTAGCTTCGATTGAGTGGTACACTCCTAAATCATCGGCTGCGACCGCGGATCTTTTGATAGATGAGAATACTCTCTTTTTTTTTATCACTTTTCCCTTTTCTTCCCATTTTGTTTCTTTTCCTTTTTTTCTCCTACTTCTTTATTTATATAAGAATTTTGTCTTTAACTTTCGTTTTTCATATGTCGACGTATGTAACTGCCAGAGAATAGGGTCATATTTTTTTACACCAGTTCGCTTAAAATAGATTTAATTTACTTTGAACTACAAGTCAGAATTTCCGAGATGTTTTTTGATGAAATTTAGTAGTCTGATGACCTAAGTACGCAAGGTTTAGACCGATTCACTTTTCCGAACGCTACCCGCATATAATGGCTTATTTTGTAAAAGCCGTTATACAGATCAACAGGCGAAAAAGCTTTCGATTAAATACCCTACATCACTTTACATAATATAACTCTTCAATTATTTTCGTAAGAAGACATTGCAAATTATAAATATATTACGATGCTGTCAAAAATATAGACCTACGTGATCCAAATTCGGTGCAATTAATTTTTATGTCAAATTACTATTAGGGAGTCATTTTTAAAATGATATATTTATAAGTAAGAAAATTCTATTCGTCTTTGCCGAATCTTTTAAACCCTATCTATCTTAAAGAAAGAGAAAGGAAGGAAAACTAAATTTTAATGGATGGGCGTGGAAGATTTTTTTTATTCTTATGGACTACACAGCCGATCATGGAATACCGTAAGAAAAAGACAGAGCAAAACAGCCAGAAACCAGAAGTGCTTTCGGCTTAAAATGTAGGCGTGGCCTCTGATCGATTTGACCCATTTCCCATAGCGACGTATCGTAAAGAACTTTCTATGTTTCTACCAAATTCGATGCCGATATCTTCGTTTTTGGGGATAGAAAAATGCTTACTGCATTAAACAAGCGGACAGACAGACATGATGAAATCGATTCTAATTTTAATGATGATCAAGGGTATATATACTTCGTGGGGTCTCCGAAGTTTCCTTCTGGGTGTTACAAACAAAATGACAAAATGAAATATACTCCTCACCTTCGAGGGTGGATAAAAAAGTTTTTATCATATGAAAGCTTGCTTTTCATGAGTACACTTGTCTGACGTGAATCCCAAAAAACAGATCCAAATTCGGTAGAATTAATTTTTATGTCAGTTTGCATAATGCAATTCAAATTAAGAACTTTTTTTAATACACAGGCTTATTTTTCAGGAGAATCCTTATATTGCGATGAAGTCCAAAAATAGACGTACGTGGTTCAAATTTTCGTACAATTAATTTTTATATCATATTAGTATTGGGGACACATTTTCATCATAATGCATTAAAAATTTGACATTTTTATCATATAAAGTCTTACCTTTCGTAAGAATGGGAGATGGTTCAAAAAATGGTTCCATCTGACTAAGCTTTTTCACATTTATATATTTATATATACTAAAATATTAGTTTTTATCGATTTGTGTTATATAAATATTCTTTTAAAATTGGGTCGTGGTTGTAAAAATTGCACAATCGAATCCATTTTCAATAGCGTTCATCCTTGGATCAAAACAAAATATGGTCAAAATATCTCAAAAATCGCTACCTTAGTGTTGAGTAAAAAAAATACATGGATAGACATTAGACAGACTTAAATCGATTCAGAAAGTAACTCTGAACCAATCGGTCTAATAGCAGATGGGTCTATCTTAACACTCAGTTAGATACATTCGTACACCAACTTATAACACCCTGTACCACAACTAGGGTAGGGTATAAAAATCGCCGAGCAATGGCGTTTCGCCATATCAAGTTGATATAAAAAATTTAGATCGGATTATCCAATTTTTCGAATCACCTCCTCTGTAGCCGTTCCTGCGATAAGTAAGGCAAGAAAGTAATTTATAAATTCATTTTTTTTCCTGGTGTTTTAAGCCATATAAGCAATATTTGTAGATTCTAATAGAATTGAAATTTTATTCTTTCAATAATCTCTCTGAACTAATATTCAAATTATATTACATTGTATGGGATTAAATATTAAAGTTACAATTTTGTACAATTTTGTATTTTAATATGCTTTTTATGATTTTGTTTAAAATCCCGAATACGTCTTAAATTTTAAATTAAAGTTTTATTAAAAACATTTTAGTTGTTTGCGTTATTCTATTTCGTTTATTCTTTTTATTGTGAAATTGAACTAAAAGCTCTTGCAATGTCTTAAATGTCGCAACATTCCTTCTGTTTCAAATTTCTTACAAAAAAAAAGAAGCTGAAATTGATTGGAGTTGCTTTAGTTTTCTGTTTCCTTTTTTTTAAAAAACATTTGTACACATATGTTTCTTAGTCTGCAGTTTTTCTATTAGTTTTTGTTTTTCTTTTTTTGCTTGTTTTGTTCATTCATTACGAAAATTTATGATAAGATTCAATTGAATACTTTGCGAAAGAACTCACTAATTAATAGTTTTTATAGCCAAACCCAAAAAAAAAAAAAAAATATATGAAATTAATTAGTTTTTAAGATGCATCGTTTCCACATGGACCGAATCAATAATCTTAATCAACATTGATAATTGAGTTGTTATATGTTCATTTTTCTATCTGTTGAAATAGTTATCATGACTTCAAAATCAACCCATAGGTTCTCCAAATCAATTCCAAAAATTGACAATTTATTCTTTTCGTGTTTAGCTATTTTTCTATTTTAGTACTACGTTTGAATACATTACAACTGGGAAAGATCGCGGTATATGCGCACAATACACTTCGAGCTAAAGCGTGCATACCTCTATCAGATGCGCGGAAGTTATACCAAACTAGTAGAGTACTATAAAAATTCTTTGAAATATGTCTTGACTTTTGTCTGCAACCGTAGCTGAGTTGTTAAGTAGTACCAATAGCAATTCAACATACGTGGGTTCAAACCCCATGGCAGTAGAGTTTTGCTAAAAATACCAACAATGGCATATATGGTCTAAATTCCTTCAATTGTTGGCTGTAAATTTAGTTACATATATGTGAAGGAAATAAATAAATAAATAAACATTTTGAGATTGACTAAACCCAATATATTATGTAAAAAGTAATATTATTAATTAGGTGTGATATGCCTTCTCTTTGACACTGTGGACAAAATTTAAATAAGTGAATTCGTATATTTTCGTTAGAGGTGTTCAAGATGGTTTGCAATTTTGTTTGAAATCATCGTTGTCTTATCGCAGCAAAGAAAAATGCACGGTTGTCAATTTTCGTTCTAATAAGCTCATTGTTTATTTTATAGTTGAAATTTCGAATTTACTTTCTCTTTGGACGAAGTTTCTGTATGGATAAAACAAAGAAATGTTAAAAATAAAGAGAATTTTTCTAGTGTTTAGACAACCGCATTTTTTAGTGTAGATACGAGTGACGACTACTGATGCGGCATAGCTGACTTTAATTCCAAGTACAGTAGACAATATCTTAATTACAATTGACCTGCGACTACTGCTACCCTCCCAGTCTGCAACAGTGACCTCTCTATTTTTTCCCAACTCTTTCTCCCTTCCAGTTATGGGCGGTCATTAAAGAGACAAATGTTTCTGAAAATCGTATTTTATCGATTCTCAACCATTGGTATTGAGTTCAACTGGAGGACTTTGGAAAAATCTTCCGGCTTGCATATTTATATGGCTATTTTCACAAGAGTATGAAAATTTTCAGGAATTTATAAAATCATTTTTCGAGATGAGACTCATTTTCATATCAATAACTCAGTTATCTTTCCCCAAATAATTCACTGCTTATATTTGCATTTCATTTGCATTTGTAAGGTTGATGTCATGATGAGTTCTTTCTTGTTTGGAAATGAGTGTAGAGATCTGGCTACCATGAATGGAAAGCGCTGTCGATGAATCTCAATGAATATTCTCTGCCTTGATTTGGCAGATGTTGATCTTTTCTGTGCTATTGCCATAATCGAAGAAAAAAAATAGGAAAAAATAGGAAATACTACGTAATTTTTAATTAATAAGGAATATAAGTTTAAAAAAAAACCTACAACTGCCCAGATATATGCCAGCAAAAGGAACTGAAAAAAACCTGGAAAAAATTCCAAGAAATTTTTACTATTTTCCTACTATACCGTAAAGACATTCCCGAAAAGTTGTTACTCAAGACCCCATCTACGCATACGAGCCAGAAATGATGTGAATGGGTTTGCAAATTCGCTTATACTTCTTGGTTAAATATTATTTGTTTATATCTTCTTCTATATTTATTGAATGATCCCTAAAACCATCTATGTTGTGCTTTTTGATAACAATTGTGCGAATAAAACACGACAGAGAAGGAGAATTTTTTCGTCTTCCTCACTACATCTGCTTGACTTTATTATATAATTGATATAACAAAGCTGTACAATACGCCTCTGTTATCGTTCGCTCTCTTCAAAGCATCTGGTAAAGATTATATCATATTCATCAGAAATAAACATTAGACTTAATTTGACCCACTGACGTTTGCGTTCTTTGTTTTTTTTTTCAAAACCCATTCTTCGCATTTTTCACGTGATTCGGCTAGATAATGGTTAACTCAGGTTTCATTAGGAGTTTGCTAATAGTGCGTCATGATCATAAACAAGCATATTTCACATAATGTTTATCATTTTACCCTTTCTTTAGTTTCTTTTGGTTTGTTTACCTTTCCAAAAATTACATTTGATCACGATACGAAGCTCGCTTTTTCCAATAATGAAAGAAACGACTAAAGTCTCTTATTTTCTACAAGAAAAAGCTCCAAGTTGAGCTAGAGTTGCATAGCAACGGGTAGTCCGACCCAAACAGAAGCAGGGATGTGTTACAAGAGAAAATCGTCTTTATAATTTGTCTGGTTTGTCAGCGGATATCGTCATATTCAAATCTCACGACAGAAACCCATGTTATACTTCAAGAAGCATTTGTTCCTTTCTCTACATGTTTCTCTACAACAATTAGAAAATTTATAATTTGCCTCGTTTGTCATCGTATACGGTGGTATTTAAATTTCACGGCAGGAAAACATGTTACACTCTTCAATAGACATTTCTACCCTTCTCTATATCATTTTCTACATCTTTTTCTACATCTTTTTCTACGTCAATTAGAAACTTACAACAGGCGAACCGGACGACAAACGTTTAGAAGCAAATCAGATTCTTATATGGATATCTATCCTGTATGTATATGTATAGAGTCCATGATGGCTTGGCGAAGGAGCTTTGCAACTATTACTACAAGAATATTTTATATCTCTTCTTGAAAGGGATATGCAAAAATGCTTATATATGTTATTATTATATAACTCTAGAATAATGCTACCACAATTTTTGAAGGTCAATCCAAATTTATTGCTATAATAAAAGCATATAATTGGAATTTGTAGAATAACGCCTGTACAGTGCATAACGCTTTCCTGAAAAGTTCATAAGAAGCAATATAATCTCCTTCGAAATTCATTTGATTTTCAGCCTTAACACAAGATAACTTTTTTCCTCTAGTTTTAAAACTATCGTTATCCGTAAAAAAAAAAATCGTTTTTACCCCAATGTTCCAACAACGTTGTTGGTTTTTTAATCAGTCTCTCTTTAAAAACAAAAAGTTAGAGAAAATTTACGGTATCTGTGCACAAACGGAGAAAATGCAGTATAAGTGCATGAAAAGTTTTCATTTGCACTTTTACGCATTCCACTGAATCTCGAATTTGTTGAAATTTCTGAAAGTAAAAGAGAAATAAATGAGAAAACCGAATAGTAATAATATTATGCTATAAGAGTCTGAGATATAAAAAGGATTAATTTTATTTTTTTAAATTTTTATTTTATAGAAAAAAAAAAAACTTGGAAATCTTCCAGTTTACTTAATTATCTATTTTTAAACAACAAACAGTTTCATCCTTGCCAAGTACAGCCCGGCCGTTAGCTGATAGAGTTATGACCTGTATGGCCGGATTGACGCAAAACATGTTCGATTAAAGTATCAACTTTGACACTTCGCTTGCATATGCAGTTACTTAAGATTTCATGTTAGCTTAGATGCAAACACCGCATGCCAGTGACTTTTGATTGACACGTTCAACCAAAACCAACGGTTATGAACGGTTTAGCTTCGGTGTAGATGATTTTTAATGTTTGCATCACCATAGGAAGAATAAAACAGTCAGGTGTTGGGCAGATAAAACATACAAGAAAACAAAGTAAGTTTTTCTAGAGCCCGAGCCGAGCTAACTATTTCGTATGAAAATATTTCGAAATATTTAAGTATTTAAAATACGAAAAAACAATAGTACAAACTATTGAGGTAGAAACGCAAGTATTTTATCTTTAGAAGATTTCACAAGATAGACCTATATTTATAAAAAGCAAAAAAAAGGAGATCAAATATTAATTCAAAAAAAATTTTTAAAAGGCAAAGAAGGAAGCTTTGGAGAAAGAAGGTTAACCATCCATTTACAGCTTTTCTTTGCTTTCCCAAGTTGGCCGAAATCCACTTCTGTTGGTATAGTGAAGATTTATAAGTAGAGAAATACTCCCAACTATATGTCACGAAACATTTATCGTTAATACTAAAAACATAACTGAGAACCGAAGACTTGGACTAGGAAGACTTTAGCGGAGCCTTGAAAATAATCTTAATGTGAAATGAATGAATAAATGCGACATTAATTAATATTTTCTAGTTAAAGTTGAAGATAGTAATTATGATTTAATAGTCATGTGGGTTGATATACATAATATCTAAATCGATTCTCTTTTTCAAGCTCTTTATGAGACTGCTAATGCTTATATCTTTCCCATTAAAGATATTTGATAAATCTACTTTCTTGCTATTGGGGCCAGGATCATACGTGATATATTTGATTCCTAACAAAACAACTATTTAATTGAAATTGTAACGAATTTACTCTTCTACAACGTTCGTTTACCTGTTACGCAGAATTTCAAAAAGTTTCTTTGAGAAATCGTTTCCACCAATAACTCAGATTGCAGAATTTTTTATGTAAATAATTTTGCTTTCTCTTTAACCAGTTGGGTTAATACCCAATATAAATTTTTTCTATAAAAATTCTTATGGACTTTGTAATGTTACACATGCGACGTAAGACGAACAAAGTATGGCGAAGAAGCTCGTTGAAGTCAATAACTAGAATGAAGCTTTTGTCTTCAAGGACTACAAAAAATTCTCATTTAAAGTGTACGCATATGCTCTACCCAAACTCTATACACTAAATTAACATGCTTCACTTTTCTTGTTAGAAATTCTCCGTTTACAACTACAGTTCACTCATGATAAGATTAATATTTACACCATTAAATGATTTGTATGAACTTGTCTTATCTAATTTGGGCCAAACTTACAACTCGCCTTTGTTTAACATATTCGGACGAAATTTGATTAGAGAAATCTTTTGGCTGAAGAATAAACGGCCTACATCGTACCTTTCCTACGAACTCTATTTTGCGTTTTTTAATATTTCTCGACAATAATCAGAAGAGCGAAAAAATTTCGAAGGTTGGTAAAGAATAATGTGTAACTTTTTAAACCGATGCCCTCGCATATACTTTAACAAGTAACAAGACTTTGTTTATATCAAGGCAAATTCTAAATTTTAGTATTTCATAATGAAAATTGTTCTAAAATATTTATTTATTTCAAATTTATTTAAATAAATTTACGGGATATGATTGAGAGAGAGAGAGAGAAAACACCGAATAACTTACGTGGTGAATTTGTTGGTATTTTTACCACGTTTACGGCAACGGGATTTGAATCTACATATGCTGGCGTGCTAGCGGCACTACTTAGCAGGGCGGCTACGTCTACGAGCTATGTTCCAGAATATATAACAACTAAATAAATAAATAAATTCTCATCTCTTTCGTTTTCCGAAAAGAAATTTTTCCAAAGTCATTGAAACTTCACTCACAACTCTAATACAAAAGTGTCTATGAAAGGCAAGAGCTATCAGATTTTTGAATTGAAATGAAGAATAATAAATGTTTTAACAAAAAAAAATACGAAGCTTTTCTGAATTTGTACAAATTCAATTCACGGCCACGATGTGAAATCTTTATGAAATTCGTAATTTGGATGGTATTAGTAGTAAATACTGTAGAGTATCCAATAGTCGACCTTAACCGAATTCAAGAGTTTAACTTGTTTGAAAATTAAATAAAATGCTTCGTAATTGAGAGCAGAAATAAAAGCACACGTTTGCTGCAATGATGTTTACGTGCTATAGTAGAAATTAATCTGTAGTTAGGGTTTCACTCTACATTTATTTTTATACACTTGTTTACATATGGTCATCCATTTTATAGTTTTGCAGTAAACATAAATGAAGCACACTTCGAGTTGAGATTTGATTTTGAGATTGAGAACCAATTTGTTTTTTTTTTCATATATTATTTGGATGTTGCTATTATTTGTAAAATACAGCATCATTCAAATGTACTTCACAAGACATCTTACAGGATGGGATCCCCTTTGCTTGCATAAAGCGAACAATAGCTCGATCATAAGATTTAGAAGATTGTTCCCATAAACTCTCGATCCCTGACGCAGACCTACAAAAAAAATTCAAGCAGTGAGAAATCATTTGATCTTGATGACCAATTCAGATCATCAAAACGTAAAATTACACGTCCGGGAAATTTCGCACGTAACAATGCCAAAATGTAGCACCTTGTACCGCTTATGACATTGTCTGCTTTTCAGATGACATAACTTCAACATTCATATCTTCAGTCTCATGCCTAAAAAATTTAATAATCATGTGGCTGTAGCGATCAGAAAGCTATGAGCGCCGTGTCATGGATAAATTTGAATTTTCTGCGACACTTTCACTAATAGCATCAATATTTTCGGTCGAGCGTGCATTTAGAGAATGGGTGGGCCTTAACAAATCTACTATAGAGATCCAGTTTTTTTTTAAAATTTCTTCACAGTTTTGCCTTTAATGCTGTCAGATAGACGATTAGGTGTCAATCATAATCTACTCACCGAACGTTCCTACTATAGAATCAAAATTTTTGTAATAAGCTTTTATTATTATAACACATGGATCAATTGTTAAGCGATCCATATTGTAAAATGGCAAACATTACATTAAATATATGATGACTTGAATGACAGTTTTGTTTTACTTCTTGTACTGAAACAGGAATGCCCAAACCGAACCGCGAAATGAATGACCCTATATTAAAGAACCTGATAAGAGCAACTTAGGTAATAAAGAGTATTTTCAAAGGACTCTATCAAAAATGCATTACTTTTATAAAACGTACATCAAATAGCGAAAGAAATTGCCGTTCATTTTATCAAGATTGGTTAGCCAATCGTCCATAGAGGTCCTTACTTACAATCATTCTTTTTCAAAATCCTTTCTCTTATCACACTAATCAAATCAATCATCTCTTTATTCCATGTTGTTTTATTTTCATTAATTCATTAATTCTATTTTCATTAATTTATTAAGTTCATTAATTCATTTTCTATTATCTTCTATTTCGCTGCATTTTATTATTTCAAGTGCAACATGGAATTTTAGTGATTGAAGCATATAAGATACTTGCGTTATTTTTGGTCAGCAACTTCTACAGGTAAAAATGATAAACCACTAGAGAATATCAGTGAACATAATAATTAAATTCGATGATTTCAAGTTCCTCTGCTTAAAATAATAATTTTCTATTTAGTATTATTCGTTGTATACAGATGCGCTAATCATGCTTTGTCAAGTAAAAAAAAAATGACTAAACTGAACGCAGGGACCAATTACTTTAGGGTTACAAATGAAACAAATTTGATGTAGAAATAAATAAAATTTTCGTAATTATATTTAGTTTTGAAAATACTTATCTGCTTAATACTCGACCGAACATATTTTGTTCCCTTCACTTTCTTATCTTTCGTTAGGGTGACAGAGCACATTATCAAGTACAGGTTGTATGTTACAAAACTCTCTTGTATAATAAAAAAGACGAAAAAAATCTTTATTGAGACAGTTTTTCAAGAAAGGGCGTAAACAGTAATATATTCTGTTGATTAAAACCGCATTTAAAAGTACTCTTTATAAGTTTAACGTAACTATGTTGAAATGCACTCAACACATTGTTACCGAAACAAACAACATAAACAAATTTACATAAAAAAACGTGAAAGAAAATTCTGCAAAGTGTTTAGAAAATAAACGAATAAATAGTAAAAAAAAAAAGTAAAGATTTCCAATGAATTACCCGTTGGCATCGTAAACCCTCGTATTATACAGCTGACTATTTACAAAAATTTCTTTTAACACATAAAAGAGAATATCCCTACAATGAAATGTAATACAGTTAGACCTGTTTTTACGCGATGTTTTTAATATATTCGTTACCGTCTTTCAAAGTTTCTACGCAAGTCTTCTTCTTCTTTTGTTAAAAGCAGAAGAATTGAATCGTGATTTTCAATTAAATCTCGATTTTCTTGTGTTATGAACAAGGGGTGCGTGTTAATATTATAAATCGAAAAGACAAATAGCTATGACGCTGAGGAAGTGAACCATTAATATCGATGACAAAGCTACCCCGCTCCCAGCTGATTAACCGGATGTAGTGTATTGTAAAATATTCGTTACACGACAAAAGTCGTGGTATTGAAATTTTGCAGCTTGATGAAGTTCGAGAGACCTTTAGAAAAAATTCATCAGGCAACCTTAGCAGTATTAAATTATAATCTGCTATACTCCCTGCCGTATCTATAATGCCCTAGTTCTTCTTATTAGCACTGATTTCATAATCATTGCCTGTTCGCTTGCATTCTTATGAGGAAAAAATTTGTCCTTCCTTGATTTTTGGCTCGGCCAACCAGTTACTATTTCTACTCATATTCTACGTACATACTACATATATTCTACATATATTCTACATATATTCTACATATAATCTACATATATTCTACATATATTCTACACATATACTACATATATTCTACATATAATCTACATATATTCTACATATATTCTACATATACTCCGACTAAAAAATAGGAGAAATAGCAATTAATGAAGGACAATACTTTGAATAAAACTTTACTTTACTTTACTTTACTTTCTATTTTAAAAAAAAACCGATAAGCACATACTTATAAATACACTTAATAATCGGAATAACAGATACAATGGAATAAGATAATAATTCTTTAATTAATGGATATTTGCAATTAACAATCTGAGGTATGAACTCGAATTAACAAATATGGAAAAGGGAAATGTCTATTCAAATAACGTCTGAATGAAAGCAAACGCAAAGCACTCTCTTATTATTTTGAATTTATAAATAAAAAATTTTTATATATAAAAAATCAAGAAATGAATAATAAACAATTGAAATGATTTTTTTTTTCTTTGTTCGATAAATAGAATAATCTTTAGTTCTTGTAGTACTGTGGAAAAAAAGTAATATGACAGCATATGTTTTTTACAAACCTCCGCTACGACATCGATGTATATATTTGTTTGTTGACTGATACGGCTGTCGTGTAGACAACTGATAAAATTCTAGGGCTTATTGGACTTGTAATAGTAAGGTTCTTTTGCTGGTATCTTTTTAAGTACAGTCTCATTATATTTTGTCCACATCTGTATATAGAAGAAATACACGTAGTGGATATAGGCGAAAAGTGCGGACGTAATATGTCTCTTCCTATTGGAAGGTATTTCATGTAAATGAATAGGTCACAAATTACATTTAATACCGAAGTATAGTATATCTTTCATTCTTTTTCGAGATTTTCATCTAATTTCTCTATTCTGAATTTGCAATCAGATTCAAATTAATATAGACAGATATATTTGTCCGTCTTACAGGGATAACTAAATTTTTTGTTTTTCTCTGGAAACCAAATTTAAAATTCGAATGACCACATGCTGTATATGCGTCTATACATACACATCGTCTATGTATCGATTGCTCTAAATCTGTTGCTTTGCAAAACTATCGATTTTGGGGCTTAGAAAATACTTATGCGACCCATGAGAAACAAATGCAATCACAACGTGTAACTTTTTGATGCAGATTTTGACCAGGCGATCTGATTAGGACTTATTTTTTTGGGAACATGGCCAGAATTGCAGTGAATATGAAGGGCATTCGTTACATTCGTTTTCTTGTGACCTCACCTGGACGGCACAAATCTAGACGACATGTGATTTCAGCAGGACGGCACCAATTGTCACACCGCACATGAATCAATCGATTTATTGTAACAACGATTTCCAGTCCAAAATCGTTTCACGAAATTGTGATGTGAACTGACCATCAAGATAATGGGATTTAACGACGCGCGACTTCTTTCTTTAAGGTTTTCGTGAAAGCTCGGATTTATGCGAGTAAACTAAAAACAATTCAATAGCTCAAGGACGAAATCTAACGCGTCAGATACAGCTACATATTTAATCAAAACGGCTTCGAAAATTTCATAAACATAGCAATGGCCTGTCATCGAAGCCATTGGAGCCATCAGAGTCGCCGAAAATTTCATAAGAAGAGTAATGAATAATCCATTCTGAATAGGAACACATCCACTTTACAAAGCAATATCGCAAACTCATTCAAACGATTTATTTTGAAATGAAATACTGCACTTTCTATATGCCTAATAACTTCCCCGGATATTACTATTCTTTGCATTTATCGAAACAAAATGGACGAAAAATAAGGTTTTCTTTTTAAACTGTAGCTTTTTTACTTTAATTATGAATAATTCAAGTTGCAATTAAAAATCGATTTTTAAATTTTAAGTAAAAAGCATTATGCAAAGGATATCATTAAAACTGCTCCTATTCTCGCGCCTTGTTGTCCTTGAATAATATAAGAAAAGTACCACAACATGTTTCTTCCGAACTTATTATGAAAGATGCTTTGAGGTCAGTTTAGAAGATTTTTTTTGAAACCATATGTATGTCCTGTTTAAAATTGTGACATATAAAGTATAAAAAAAAAAAATGTCGTAAAATTGTTAAAATATTTTCTTATATTTTATATAAGACATGGAGCAGAAAATATGTTAGCAAATATGTGTTAGAAAAGTTTAAAAAGTAATTTCTCATATGAAGCGTAGAAAGTAGATATATATATATATATATGTGTGTGTGTGTGTGTGTGTGTTTGTGTAGGCTCGTATATGTATATACATATATATTTATATATATATATATCCATACATATACTACAATAATAAAATTCAATTACTATGAATTTTTAACAATTTTACCATAAATTGTGCGTAAATTTCGTTCTACTGAATTTTTTATTAGTAGACATAAATACTTAGGTTTGTTTGCATATTTTATGTATTGTACACCACTAATCTCGTTTATAGTTTAACAGTAATTTATCGCTATGCTAACAAAAGGACAAGAAAAAAATATTCAGAATGATATACAAGAGCGTTCACTATACGACAATGTAAACAACGCACCATTGAACGACTTCTACTGGTTGATGAAAATGTCAATTTTTTTTTTAAATTCTTCTCAAAAATTAAATTCTAAAAGTAGATGAATAAAAAAAATTGTTTTTTTAAATAGGAAGCTTATCATACAGATAAAATCGGAATAAATCCGTGGCACGGACAGACTGGACGCAAATGTACGTGTAGTGCAGCCGGGAGAAATAGTTTGAATTACTTTTCTCGAATAGTGGTTGTTAGTTCAGCTGGAGATTACAAGTAAACACCTGTGTATCAGAGGGGCAAAGATGGTGCCCAAAAAGCTATGTAGTGAACAAAAAAAGCGAATGGAGAAAAGATTTAGTGGCATTCAAACGATTTTCGACGACGATGAATATAGTTCTGAATTCACCCCCATGGTATGCTAAACTAAAGTACTATTTCCCAACAGCAGACCCGGCAGTTTGCGTCCCTCAAGTTAGAGAACAAACTCCTATCCTCGAGGTCCTAGAACAAATATGCGCGGGTTATAGCGTAGATTTTCCCTCTGGGTAAAGTATGCTCCTATCTAGCTACCGCACAACTATCACTATATTCCCCGAAGGGCCGTATCCATCAGTCAGGCAACAAGGAGCGAAGGCGATGATATTCTTTCAAGATAAATGTAATCTAGGCAAAGAAGAAGACTGAACATTACTTAATAACCTCATAAGGAGGATGATAAGCAAGTCATGTCTATGTTTAACCGCTAATGAAACTATTGTATTTTTTCATGGATGGTCCAGGTAGAAAGTATGAGAGATAGATAGAACGAAGATTGTAAACCAAGCATTCACTGGAATGTATTGAACAATTTGCCAGCTATTGACGAGTTAGACTTACGTCTTGTACGAACCATCATAGACCCGAAATTCAAGGCCCGAATAGGTCCGACTTTTTGTGCAACTGCCGCCGGAATTTTTAAATTCTCTGTAACAAAAATTCTAACATACAGCTTGACACATGTTGAAAACATACTTGATCATCGTAATTTTGAACAAGGGAAGCTATTATTAACTATTATGTCCAAAAATTCAAAGACGGTATAACTGTTTTATTCCTGTACCACAGCACTTACTATGTCAACCAATGGACGTTTAGATCGCTTAATACCTACATTTCTTGAAGATTTGCGATCGTTTCCTCTCGTGATGAGCAATTTATTAGTAACGTTTGCGACGTCCAAGATTATATGTAATACTGATATATTATGGAGAGAAATTTGAAAAGCAAGGGTCAATATTGGGCTTACACTGAACTAAAGTTCCCTTCAAGGCTTATATATACTCCATCATGAACTATCGTTAAACATTATATCGTTAGATTTTAAATCTTTAGTGCTAAGGTTGTATATTTAGTTATTCTGAGTAGAATCGCAATGCTTGCCTCAGATATCTTCAATATAATTCAGAAAAATAGCGAGAATTGTAAATTCCACTCAAGACGGCTATAGCTTTCTTATTTGCTTATATATTAGTAAATTAGGTCCTTAATTTTTCGATAAATTAAACCTCAAAATATTCCTATATAATAAACGATCCTTTCAAAGATGATAACAAATCTCTGAATTTTAGAAACCAATACCACAATGTTCGGTTGACTTTATTTATTCCATGAGATCTTATCGCCGAATTTCTGTTAAACGTCATTTCGGTCATTTGGTCCTGTAAAGGTAAGCACAGTATATAGGAATGAAAGGCCAGATAACTAAAGATGATTAAGCCAAAGGTGTAGGGGGTCATACTTATACCGATAAATAAAAGCTTAATCGATACTTTAGTTAAGAGACAAAATCAGCTTTCAAGCTTTTCATAAAAAATAAATTTAATTTTGCCCATTAACTGGTAACATTGTTTAGCATTATGTCCTAGAACGTCGGCAATCAAGTACAAATTCTTGTGTGAATTCTCCTAAACATTATCAGTATCATTTAAGAAGATAAAGATATTATCATTTTGAGAAGCAAAAGAAAAATTTTGTTAATCCATTACAAGTGAGATAATAAGTAAAGAGTATTATCGTAATCTTTTGAAATAACTTGTATGAAAACCTACGTTAGAAAAGATACGGTTTGCACCAGAAAGTAGTCACTTTCCGTAAGAGTAAAGCTACAGTTTGAGAGGTTTTCTTGACAATTCAGCCATTTAATATGTGGAATTCCGGTACATTCAATTTAATCATTAAATCTGACTTTTTCTGATTTCCATTTATTCCCAAAAGTTAAAGCAACAGGGCTACAAATAAGTTTCCGCCGTTTTCTATCAAAAATTAAAAATTTGTTACGAAAGAACAATACCTTACGTTCTAATCAAAGCATTTTCCTTCACCAGTTGCTACTTCGTCCATTTTTTAGACAAAATACTTAGGCGAATATTATGTGAAACCTCTAAATGAATATATATGAAATATTATGTGAAGGGGAAGACAAATCACTTTTACAAAAAGAATCTCTTTTGCGATAATGTTGTAAGAATGAAGGTCCTACTCGACCAAACAATGAGTAATCGATTGTAATCAGTACTAGTCAGCAAGAGTAAGGTCCACTGATACAGTGTTAAAATGTTAGCATACTCCTTCTTAGTGCTACTAAAGTTTCCTAGTCGGGTTTTTCTAAGTAGGGATCCAATTAAAAACTCACAATATCAGGACTTTTAACATATTGCTCCAATTTTTCGTTCCGATGTCGTTAGCTATTGTTATTATTATTTGTTATTTTACTTGTAATGATAGGTCCATTTTGATTGGACAAAGCATAGTACACTATACCCATCTGACCACCGCTATTAAGGCCACCATGAATATTCACCTTTATCGCCTATATTAACGATTCACTTAATCTGCATCATGATTATTTGTGCTTTCGATATCCTAAAACAAGTACTGTTCATTGCTCATAAGAATTTAGCGGCACTGTCCTTAGGGTTAACCAGAAAAAATAAAATTTCTCACACATGACTTTTATTCGACTCGAAAGTTCACACTTCTACATGAAAGATGCACTATGTTTGCTGCCGATACGGGATCACTAATATTTCAAGATTATATGTTATTATCAGATATAATCAAACTTACGATATTAGATTTTAGAACTGAGACCTTCAAAACAAAACCTTCTCGTAGGACCCGGCCATCATTTGTCAAACTGCAGAAACTTATTTGTACTTCTAATATATAATCAACCGGAAGTACCGGAAGGGAAATTTTTGTTAATTCTCTCTCAGGTACTTAAATGCTCTTTTAATTTTTATTCGGACTACATCGGGTAAACCTATCAAAAATATACATTTTCTTCTTCTTATTTAACTAATATCATAAGCACTTTTTTTTTGTACAGAATGAGAACTTGCTCGTTCTTCTAAGAAACTTATTATTAAGAGTTACTTTCTCAGAAGATGACAAAATAATAGTAGATGTAACGTGAAATGTTTTTTACTGCCCCCCTTTCTAATAATCAGTTTAGTTCAGAAGAATATAAAAATTAGAAAATCATTGAAATAGGGTTACCGCTGCAATAACGAATTTAAAGTGAATTATACTGCATAAGAAAAGTACAATTTTAATTAAAACTTCAAATTGCTTAATTTGTAAACTCGAAACATGTTTATTGATTGTAGTAGATTCGAAAGGAATTTTCCTCTCACGGGGTACTTATAAGCAATTATTCGTAACTTAAATACATATTTTTGTTTCTGTTGCAAATGCAACCGTAAACTAACTATTATTCTGATTTTCACATAGAAAAACAAAAATTAATGAAAAATGAACTTTATCTATGCAACCCAAGTGGACAAACCCTTGTTTTTATTTTTTTTTTTTTTTTGTTATTTTTTTTCTTTTGCGCTTTTTGTGTAGAATATAAATGTGTAGCTGTCTCTACATGTATACTAAGCTAACTAAAGCTGCACGATGCCAACAAATTAAGAATAATACAAACAAAAACATGGAACCATACGGTGATAAAAGGGAAGAGAGAAAGAGAGAGAGACAGAGAGAGAGGGAGAAAGAGGTTAAAATAACAAAGAAAAATTGATAAACAGCATACACAACATCTATCCAATAAAAAGGTTACATCCACGACTAAGGATAACAAGAAAAAGCTCCAAGAATTATAAATAAAGGTGGACACATACATGAAGAAATACAAACACAAACATACACAAACACACACATGCAAACATACATACAAACATACACATACGTACATTTATACGTAAAGGTGGACATACACCATTTGGCAATTAAAGAAATAACAAGTAAGAAACTCACATAATTTTGAACGTGAAGTATGGCCACCAATCACCGAGAAGTCAACGCAGTCAGAATCTAAATTTATGACATGTCTTGCCATATGATGCACGATGAACATGCTTGCTTGTTTGTTTTAAAGATAATTTACGAGATATGTGAGGTATAATTACATCAAAATGATGCTACAATTTCCTAACATTAAAAAAAAAAAAAAAAAAAAAAAAAGGCATGGTTCCCATTATATAGATCTTATTCATTTCATCGATTAAATCATTTATCTTTAAGTTGATCAAAATGCAATTCCGCAAATTCATTAAAAGATTTTACTGAAAGTTTGATTTGTGAAATTCGAAAAGTTTTCATTTCCAATTGTGTTACAACCAGAAAGATACAATTAATATAACTTCAATGTTCTTAGGATATATGAGTATAAAATCAGCCTTAGAATGCAAAATTTCCTACAAAAAAAAAACAAAAACAAAAAAACAAAAACAAAGAAAAAAGAAACAAAAATTGCAAACGAATCTGCACAGAACTCTGTGTGGACTGTTATTCTCAAAAAGGTTTACGAAATATTGTTTCGTTACAAGAGTTTTTGCTAAAGCAAGCACAACATACAACACATAAACACAACAAACATAAACACATTGCTACGACCTAACCAACCCATACGAATTTTAAAGTAATCAAATCAGTGGACAGACACATAAGCACATACAACGAGCCTGTATCGTTCAGGTGACTTTTGTTAACAATAGTTAACATGGCAATGGTAGCAAAACGCAAAAATTAAAACAAAAGGAAACACATATTATATATCTGCCTTCCTTCATACAAGCACACACACACACACACGTATGCATACGCACACACTTACTACAGTTAATGTAAATAAATTCGGAGGAACAAACTGAAAACTAATGTTACGTGTATACGGTTACGTACACACACGTGAGTACTTAAGATTTGCTGGACTATGAAATGTTGCCAACTTGTGGTAAATAAAACGAGATTACATATCAAAGCAAATATTTATCTATATAAGTACATTTGGGTGTGCGTGTATGTGTGTGCGTATGCTCTTCTTTTCTTAGGTGAAACTTAATTAAAACTAAATTTGTTGCCAAAAACAAAATAAAAAGAAAAAAAAAAAGAAGAAAAACGCTTTTCTTCTTCTTCTTCTTTCTTTCTTTTTTTTTTTTGTTATTATTTAAAAGCCTTTAACCAATAAAACCACTTACGATTGTCCGCATTGCACGTTTAAAGTATTTTTCTCGGTCAGTTTTACTTTGCGAATCTTTGGTAGAAGTAAATCGTTCTCGTTCAACATAAAAACTTTTAGTTGAAATCGAAAAGTACATCATCGTACATAATACATGAATAGAGAGTTTGAGACAAGTTGACAGCAGCCTAAGAGAGAGAAATCCTCTTACAAACTGAATGACACCGTTTTGATGCCAAATTGCTCTGCAGGGTACAACAAAAGCAATAATAAATGTCATACGTAACTCGTACGTAAAAGCTGAGTTATACGTATTTTGGTTCAAAGGTCAACCGAATACAATTTCAACACGAACTTATGACAAAACATACGTACATACATAAGGGTTTATGAAAACAAAACCTAAACATTACTTAAGATTTCAACAGTAATCCTCTACTCTACATTCATATACAACCGAATTGGCTATAAGTCAGATGCTATCAGATTAAGTAAAAACAAGAACAAGGAAATTATATACGATTTTCAGATCGAACCCTTTTTATCTAAAAATATGAAGTCTTGGTTGTTAGTTAATTTTTTTCATTTTCTTAGAAAATAATTTTGAATTTTTGAAATTTTGACAAACTTGTTTGCGAAATTATGAAATGAAAAAATTCAACTACAATATTAAATCACAACAAAATGTATTAAAACAACGAGTGTGTTCCGGGAAGTATACCATTTGACGGTAAGTCACAAGCACGACGCCTGACCAAAATCCGGACAAGATAGTTACTCGTGAGGAATGCATTTGATTCTCCTGAATAGCGTGAGGACTTTTTGCAGCCCAAATTCGACAATTTTGTTTATTTTTTACGAAGCCATTCGGATGGAAATGCGTTTCATCGGTGAAAATGGTTTTCACTTCATTTTGCTTCAGTAATCACTATAACCCGTTTTTTTTTGTGTAGCTCTTCATTTGTAATAATTCAAGCAATCGTAAGTGACACCTGTCAATTTTCAGAGTTGCCATTTGCATGAAAAAAAATGACAACATTTAAATAGTTCACTCTTATTCAGACATCTTTTAATATTAAAATCGAGTTTTCCTTTAATGAATATCAAAGTTTAGCTTGATCCTCTGCTGAGAGAGTTCATTCCTTCCTTTATATCAATAATATATCGGGCTGCAGAGTTTAAACTAAATCGTACGTATTGCTAAAACCTATATCGCAATGGTCGACCAAATGCGGTACTCATGCCAGTAATTATGAAGAAGGTCTAACATTGATTGTCCAAACGAGAAGAGATACCGGATAGTGTAGGGATTTCTAAAAGTGCTTTGCATGTGTACTGAAAATTCGAACAAAAAACTTCGCGCATATGGGTGTCGCGTTTGTTTACAATGGATCATCATAAAGATATTTTAGTCCAGCGTTTGGCAAAGATCGACTGCAATATAGCCGGGTGTTTGTGCCGGATTATAATTCTGGATGAAACATAAGCCCATCACTTGAATTCTGAAACAATGGAACAATCAAAACAATGAAGTAAAAAGAGAAATCACATCAGAAGATAGCGAAGATAGTTGCATCACGGTTAGCTAAAGACATGTCCTTAGTTTTCGGGGATGCGCGTGAATTAATTCTTATTGATCCGTTTCTAAAAAGAAAAGCAACTGATGGGGGGTATAATACGAGTTGTTCGTAGCGTTTGAATTATGAAATTATGCACAACCTTCACATTTGTCGAAAAAGAAAACATTATTTAATTTAATTAGTTAACAGAATCCCTATTGCTAGGGGTTCAAGTCGAATAGCTTTCTCACGGTCCTTATTTCTATTTGTTTAAATCTACTAAATTATTTCCTCTTTCAATAATGAAGAGACAAACTTCGTTATTAACAGCTATATTTTGAGGATCCCAACAGTCCGCACCGCAACTAGAGTATAAAAGCTAAGAAGGAGTTCTATTGAGAAGTAAGGAAGAGAAGAGAAGTAACTACTGTGGCAATACGATCCCACTTGCTTTTTTTAATCTATAATTTTGATCTCAAATATTCTAGATTAAGATCAACAAACATTTAGCCCAACTTATGCCTATGTCTTCTATTAGCAAAACATGGAAATTATTTATCTTTCTCTTCTCTTAAGTTTTCGAAAGTTTACCTAAGTCTATAAATTTAATGTTAAACGTCCTTTCTTTAAGTTTTTATGTAAAATTCGAAAGATATTATCGAAAACTAATTTGGATATAGTTCGCAGTACTTTAATTTTAAATGTCTTCTAATAGATGTGAATAAATTTTGTGAAATTGTATCTTAAACGACGAACGAAGCGCTATGTATATAGTACGGTACAGGGCGACATGCCCTATAGCCGCACATTGAATGGAAAATTCATTTGAAGCAAGTACGAAAATTATATTCCGTTGTGCCGGATCTTGTATATCCAGCACATTTATCTCTTTAAAAAAAAAGAAAGAAAAACTAAATTTTTAAAGGTGGGCGTGACAGCTGTTTTCTATTTTTATGGTATAGGAGGGAAATTTTTACTTTACACTTCATAAGCACTAAGCAAAACCCTACGAAAACATATGTGTTTTCGGCTTATTTTATACTATAGGCGTGGCCTGGGATCGATTTAAACTATTTCCAAGATCAACGCATATGAAAGAACTTCCAATGTTTCTGCCAAATTTGAAGTCGATATCTATATTTTTGCAGCCAAGATGGATGGATTTCTTTTAACGGATGGATAGACAGACATGCCAAGATCGATTCTAAATTAATGCTGATCGAGATTGTAGGGTCTCTGAAGTCTCCCTCTGGGCATTAAAAACAAAGTGATACAATGAATGTATCCTTAACGTTCCATGATAAGCATAAGAATCAAAAAAAGATTGCAGAACCTTCACAGGGTTAAAAGAAGCTCATGTTAGACAATATTTTTCGCATGGAAGGAAGGATAATAGAATAATAACATTTAAGGAAACTGTTACATGTAAACATATATTTAAGTATTAAAAAAAAATATATTGATCGAGAAGCCACCGTTTGAGAGTTAAATGTTGGGTCTGTACGGATTCGTAATGTAGGTAAGTTTGTTTCTTTGGTAATTAACAGATTGCCGAACAAATCGTCCCATTGGGCATCATATCTGTTGAAAATCATTTAATCATCATTACCTCTTTTCTAAACTTATTCATCAGACAGCAGCTTGAACACAAACTTTGTCTATTTGTCTACTTTACATAACGGTAGGGTAGGGGTTTTCGACCCTAGCAAGTGAATGAAGCTGCTCCGTAATATTGTTTTGATTAATTCAAATTCTTTTGCAAAAGCACATGTCATTCAACTTAAATCTAGAGTAACTCATGTTCGGTCAATAACGAATAAAATATCTTGCTCGTTTCTCGTATAAAATCTGTACCTAATCTTTTAGTCTTCTTCTCTTTCTCGTGTGGTTGTTTTCTATTCAAAATATTGTCTTTGTAAGAGAAAGTTAAAAATAAATGAATTTTTCATATTTCCATTTAAAAAATCAAGACAAATCTTGATAGAAATTATCTCCTTATATCTGCCTGTGAATTATTACATCGAAACTCAACTGTGTGTTACAATAGCGAGATGATAAAAGATTTAATTTTTGCGTTTTTATTTCGCAAATGCGTTTTCTTTTCATTTCACTTTTTTTTCTTCGTTTCTCTTCACCTTTTTTATTTTCCTTTTTTTTTTTTTATATTTATTTTAATTCATTCGAGTATTTAACAATTGCTTCGTTTGCATTTTAGTTGTATGGACAGAACTACATATCAGTTTCTTTTGTTTTGTAAAGCTTTGTGAGAGTTCAAGTGTTTTGGTTCAAGGATTTCCGAAAACATTTGGTACCTGAAGAATACAAAAACTCAAGTAATGGGTCGTTTTCGTAGAATACAAAATGTGCATGCAGTGCTAATAAATTTTTTCTTATTTTAAATTTACATTTGAAGGTAATTCTTTCAAGTAATTTTCAAGAAAACAAATGAGGATAAATTCTGTTGTTGTTTTTACATTTTTGTTTTTTTTTTTATATTCAGATTATGCAAAAAAAAATTTAGAGAATTTTTTTTACTATTCACATTTTTTACTATTTCTCGAAGTGTATGCCAAGTCTTTTAAAATTATGTATAAAAGCTGATTTATGATAAAATATAAAATAAATTCTTAACCTTGGAGAGCATCTGACTCAGCCACTGTTTCAAATATTTTTTTTCATTATCCCTTTACAAGCAAATGATCAGGACACGGTTTGAGACTTTTTTTTTATTATTATAAACTTTACTTTAATAAAAATGTAATCGAATATTTAAACGAATTTCTGCTAACTTGAACATTTTTATGTACTTTTAAGCCTTGAGCTGTTGTATTATTGTGAACGACAAGGGAAGTACTAAAGAACAAGAAGACAAGCACGCTTACATCAAGAACGGTTAGGATCATTGTTGGTTTTGAATATTTGTAGTGTAATCTTCACGGACTATACTGAAAAGTGTAGAGATTAAAGATTAAGGCACAATTCATCGTTTGTTTATCAAATGTTTCGAAGCGAAATTTTAAGACTTGCTATAGGAATCATAATCATCAACGTACTTTCCAAATGACCCTATTGATCTTAACTGCTTCCAATCGATCTGGGAGCATCAATAGATGACTGTCTGATAAGACCTTGGCTTCAAATGAAGAATTCCTATCGGCTAGAAGCAACTGTATGTAATCTCTCGATAATTCTATCTACCAGAAATAATTGCATTGAGTTGTTTGCCAGATAATGTTATTTGAAAGGCAGAAAAAATTTGTAACATTCTTGGTTTAGGCATAACAAAATAAGTTCTGTGCTTTCCTTATAAGACATCCTACTTATGAAGACCTGTTCCATTTTTTTACTTAGGCTCGTGAAAAGATTTGCTGATTTAAGTTTCCCATTTAGCTTTCACGAGAATAAGAATCTCAATAGCAGATTAGACAGAATAGAGACAGACATCGCCAAATCCACTCGGACTCATGGTTTTGTAGATAAAATAATTGAATTAACAGACTTTCCTCCTTCCAGTACGGTTTTTCTTTAATGTGTTCAAAAGGTAAAAGGATGTTTTTCTGTATATCGTTCGGACTTATCTAAATGAGTTGTTTTCCTTTCTTAGCTTGTCAGTACCCTAACTAACGTTTGAGTTAAATTTCTAATAATTTGAAATTTTCAATATCTTCAATAGTAAATGAAATACGTTGGTTTGTTATTTAAGAAAATGAATCTTCAAATTCGACCTTACGTCTTCAATCAACTTAAAGCAGTGCGCCCGGAGCAGTTTTGTAAATTTCGAAGATAGACGAAACTAAAGTGAACAGAACTAAGTCGGGAAAATAGTCCGCTATCGGAATGATGTTGAATTGAATTTCCGATAAAAAGGTTTCAGAGTACTAATGCACAATGAGAAAATACTTTAGAATGATGCACAAAGTAAGAGTGTTTTTCTCACGCCTACTAGATCTTAGATTTACGCCAACGGTGCTTTACATTCCCTTATTAGCAGTTATATCCGATAGAAGAAATTCATCAAGTAGTACATATTGGTAATCGGAGAAAATTAGTCTCACGGTGCATATAAATGTATATTTAGCAGATCGTAACATAATGAAATTTAAAGATTTCCTTATTGGGTACGATAATATATTGGAATATTGAATAAGTTCCCGCTAGTTTCCAAAATAGATCCTAACTAACACTATATAAAAATATGCCCTCTTCATCTGGTAGTACTATCTTTAAATGTTACACAAGAGCATAATTTAGCTCACTACAATGTACAAAACATAGTTCTTTAAAGCTTTCACTACGTGCAGTTTTGTGCCGTGAACCTTCACTTACGGGAAAATTCATTTTTCCCTTCTTAATGTGGCAGATATTGCTATCAAGTTTTTACGAGCGAGGAAAAAAGGGGATTTTACGATTTTCCAAAGTCTGAACAACCATAATGCAGACAAAGCGAACCCTTAACGTCGACAATAAAGGTGAATAACCATAATGGTGGGTCTATAAAGAGAGGTCAGCCGGCTGTAATGTATTAAGCTTTGAAAGAAAATGGGGTCAATGTGGGTGTTATTCCAACAAAGGGAAGCTCTCCCAACAACTGCTGATGCAAAAGCGAAACAATATGCCAAAGGCCACGATATCGTAAATTTTCAGTACAATGAAATTCGGCCCCATATATCAAAAACTCTACGAGAAAACGTTCGCACGACCTAACCTAAAACGTGATATGTTTTTCGCTGTTATCAACAGACATTACTTCTACTGATTGATACTGGTTGCAAACGATGGCTTTTTGCTTGTATCAGCCAGACTACCATTCTTGGGTTAATACTGTAATGCGTATAACTGCTATTGTTTGTATTTGAAGCATTGGGCAGGCATAGGTTCCCCGTCTCAATAGAGTGGAATTATATATCTAATTATATCTACTTTGTTCGGCTGTTCCCGCCAAGGCTATCGTCCTATATCGCCAAGATTAACTCAGCGTAGGATGTCCCTATTTTGAATGTCTTGATATCAATTTAGTATGTTGCGCCAAGGTGAACTCAGGGATACTTCAAGGATTCAATTGATTTTATTTGGGCAAGTTATATATATACCCTACTTATATACTAATTTTCTTAAGCTAAACTAATACAAAATATTTACAAATATGCTTAATCTGCAGAATTATGAAGAATTAAATGGGACGCCGGTGCAATTCGATATTTAGTGAATACGTAGCATTTTCGAAAGTGTGCAGTTTTGCTTTCTTTGATTTTGCACACTGCCCTATGTATACATTACACTAATGCTTAGGTTGGATAGACTCAAAAGGCCAGTTCTTCGTTTCGTACTTAATTAGTATTCTACGAGAACGGTAATGGTTATCGTTAGACAATTCATTGAATAAATTAAATCTTCACATTAGGTCATAACGTAACTTACCATTTAATTCTATTAAAAAACAGCCGACTTTTAAAAAATTTGAGTCGAATCGAATGTAATTTAATTTTTTTTTTTCTTATTCCTATTATGTCCTCTTTATTAGCTCTTTATGTGTTATTCACTTTACTGCTGGACTAATTAAACGCAGACAAGCCTCGTACATTGAACTTCAACAAATTTTAATTCCCCTGGAAGTATTCCAGAAAATATCGATTAAGAAATTATATTACATTAATTAATGCAATTGTGTTAGTGATTTATACAAAATAACGAACTGTAACTAATAATAATTTCTTTTTCTCTCTCTCGTTTCTCTCACACACAATACACAAAATCAACAGCAGCGTACTTAGTAAACTTTTGAGATTTTCATTAAATCGGCCACATGATGCATAAGGTATATAACCAACCATTAATCATAATTATAAAACCAAGTAGTGCACTCGACAAATACACAAAACATACACGAGCATACCCGTGCAAATGTAAAGCTAACCTTTTTATTAAGTGGACAGATAGTGAGGCCAGCAACTGGAAAAGCAAAATCCCTACAGTAATGTTTTCATAAAATAATTAAGACTTCATCGTAGTCTATTTCCAACCAAGTATCGTTTGTTTGTTTGTTTGTTGCTATATTACTAGAGTAGTAGGTCGGTATATACTCTAGCCATGTGTTTGCTTTCAACTATAAACGTAGCCTGCCTTATACACTAAACAAATGTACGCAGGATAATATCTAAACAAGAATAATTAATTGTTGATCTAATACATAGAGTTATACGTGGCTCTTTATACCTAAATGCGATTTCTTTACCTTCCCACTGCCCTTTTGTAAATCTTTATACGCTTTTATTTCTACTTCGGTTTAGTTATAGTTCATCGTTGCTGCTCTTGTGGTTGCGCTGCAATTGATTGCTTTGTGGTTTGCGCCTCACGAAGCGTAAATTCTCGGCACAATTATGTTGTTTAGAAATACATGAAGAAAAAGAAGAGAAAAATGAAAAGAATTAAAAAAGGAAATAATAACAAACTTAGGTTTATAAAAAAAAAAAAAAAAAAAAAAAGCTGTTTGGCCACCAACATCTCATCTCTATGTTTAATTTTTAATTTCCTCATTCCATATCTGCTCTTAATTAAAGGAGAGTACTTTCTAAATTACATAAATAATTCAATTTTGAGTTCTTCATTTAATTATTGAAATGTAAAAATGAATATCTAAAAACTAATCTTTAACATAAACAAAAAAAAAAAAACATCCTCAATATTATTCATCATCTAAAGTAATTTAATACGAATTATTTATATCTCACTTGCTAACAAATTTCCTAGAAATAATCTTTTAACTCTCTTTATAAATGAATGAATCAAATCTGTGCATATATGCATGCGTATGTTCATGTATAAGTTTCTTGTATATAAATCATAATATAATTATATTATTTTCACAAGATTTAATTCAAGTTTACAAAAGTTCAAGGATATTTCTTCATGTTTTCACATAATAATTTGGCAAAAAAAAGAAGAAAAACAAACAATTTCAGTTATATTTGGTGGAAGTGAAAAAGAAATCATGTTTTTTACATAAAAAGTAAATTTTAATCAGATATTTTTTTGGCCATCTTTTTGGCAACTCTGCATGCATCCACTTTGATAGAAAATCTAATCCTTATCAATAATTGGAAATGTTGATGTAAATATCGCCAAGTCAAGGTTTCTCACTTAAGTTATAGTATTTTGCTACACAATATTCTTATTTCTTACTTACTTGTTCTGTATCGTATCTCCGTCTAGTTTTTCTGAGTCATTATCTCCCTTCATAGGAAGTAATCGTCAAGTTCCTTTAAAATGTTAAAGCTACAGATTATCTATATAAGTATTTTGATAGCACTATCTTTTTGCCCCATAGGTCAGCTTCCGTTGCTTTTTGGGCGATTTTATTGCTTTTAGTATTTGATTTTTTTAAGGACGCTAACGTACATATACCCGTTTTTATACCAGTTTTGATAAAGGTATACAACACTTCGAAGGTCTTCAAATAAGCCTTGTACTACATGAAAATACTTGGAATACTTTTCTCAATTTTTTTAAATCGATCTGTTCTCTTCTCAATGTACTTTTGTGTGTAACTAACAGGTGCTGACCGTTTCGAATCAAGGAACCTCTAAATGGGTTAGACGAACAAGATGAACACGACGATGCCACATGTCAGTTGATTAGGTTAAAACGATTCTCTATGCTATGAATCAAAATAATATACATTTTGTTTGAGAATATAAAAAACTATCGAAAAATAAATACAAACGAAAAAACAAATCAGAAGCCAAAAAACTGTACCTGGCTGTGACCGAATTTCACCTTTAAAAATATTCATACCCAATAGATGCCAATAAGAAAATTATAATAGGGCTGTGCTGAACTTTCCATATCCACCCACCTTTATGTTAGAAAAAAATTTGAAAAAAAATAAAA
Organism: Glossina brevipalpis; assembly: GCA_000671755.1. Classification (NCBI taxonomy): domain Eukaryota; kingdom Metazoa; phylum Arthropoda; class Insecta; order Diptera; family Glossinidae; genus Glossina; species Glossina brevipalpis. The sequence continues at coordinate 1,499,868 of KK351042.1, forward strand.
TTCCGGCACTCCCATAGCAAATACATAATATACAGGGTGTCTCGAAATGTATGCATGAATTGTGAATTAAATAGAAAACAAAGCACTTTTTTAAATGAAAATTTTTTTATTGAACCATAATATATACAGGACAGGGTTATGTATGGAATAACAAACTGGGCAGATGGTCTCCACATACGGGGCCAGTTCTGATAATCGTAACGACAAAGTGTACGACAAGGGAATATCTTATGCAATAATTGAATTTTTTCACGGGATGTGTGCCATGAGGCACCATATATCATTCACATCAATAACACCCAATATAGGCAACAAAAACTTGGTTATCATAGCACGATATCCATCACAAGTAACAGTCAATATTCCGTCAATATTTACGAACTGTGATCGTTAAATTTGCATTATTTTTGAAATATTATTCAGCAATGTCCCTCTCGAAGAATACTGCTTTTTTCATAACTCTAAACTATCAGCTGTCAAACTATATTCTTTTTGGTTTGTGGTTGCCAGCAGTTTACCGCACAAATGGCGGCAATTTCAAATTTTATATAGATTTTGGGATACCCTATATACAATAAACCTAATTCTTTTTGCTTTCGAGAAGAGAGATGTCGTTAGTTTACGTTGTATTGTAGTCATGTCCCCTAGATGATGCGGAACATTTTCAGTACCAACATGTTTGAAAGAACTTCCAATGTTTCTGCCAAATTTTGAAGTCTCTCTTTTTTATTTTTGCGGTCAGCAGAGTAACATTGCACGGATAGACGGGCGGACGTACAGAAAGACGGAGGAACAGAAGAACGGACGGACAGAGAGACTGATGGACGATCGAATGAAGGGACAGAGGGTGAGCGGACAGGCGGAAGAGCAAACAGACGGCCGAGCGGACAGACGGCCGAGCGGGCAGGCAGGCGCGCAGACAGACGGACGAGCGGAAAGACGGAAGAGCGGACAGACAGGCGAGCCGACAGAGGAACGAGCGGACATATGAACGAACAATTGGACGGACAGACGGACGAGCGGATAGACGGACGGACGGGCGACCAGACGGACGGACGGGCGAACAGACGGACGGACGGGCGAACAGACGGACTGACGGACAGGTGGGTGTGGAGAGACGGATATCCCGAAAACAATCAAGATTGCATACCCTTTATGGAGTCTCCTCAGCTTTCTTCTGGTCGTTGCAAACAAATTGACAAAAAGAAATTAACTCTCATCCCTCACTCGTGGATATAAAAGATTAAATTACAATGCGGTATTATTTTGAGTTATCGTTGACGATTTTTTCCATTTTTATCCGTATATCCCAAGATCCGCATGGAATACATGTGGAAATTTTCTTCAACGTATCTACTGCAATTGAAAAGAGGTGTTTTCAGCTTATGTCAACCTGTAGGCGTATTCTTTGCCCGACTCAGCCCATTTTCAACATCAACCCTCCGCGTAACAACTTCTAAAGTATTTTGTCACGTAGATATTAATTTTGGCAACCGTTGGTATGTTTATCAAAGAAAGACAAGAAGACGGGGGGATAGCTACCCATAGATTTATTTGCAGTTTAACATTAATCAAGAACTGTTTTCTTTTAATTTCCTGTCAGATGCTGCAAACGTATTGACACAATAAGTATACCTACAATTTGTTTGTAGTAGATTGAGAAAAATATATAAATAAATTTTTTGATTGATTAACGATTGAAGCACGGCGACCTTGTGTTCTAGTTTTCTGGTTTGAAAATATAAAAAAATTTTCATGTTAATACAAGCACGTACTTTGTATATAATATTACTCCCGCATATACATATTTTACTCAGTCATCTCCCACAAACCATGCCAACTGAACATGATCTACGATGATAGTTATGCAAACACTCCATCCACATAAATAGATCTGTGTGTGGCCATAAATGTGGGTATCTCACGTACCCTTGAATGTACCAAAAAAAAAAAAAAAAAAAAAATTAAATTAAAACCTAAAAATTTATTACCACAATTTTTGCAATTTTGCAGAAACGCCTGGCAAACTCTTACATACATGCACGTACTTGCAAAAATATCTATTTTGATTTATGAGCTTTATTGCAAACATGACACTTGTACTTAAAATGCAATCAATGTCCCAAAAATATAATAATAATAATATGAGAAATACTGGAGGAGACGAGAAGAGAGTCTGAACATAAACAAACACAAACAAGACTGTTACTGCATAAACATAAACTCATATACACTAAACATCAATACCACTTTGGACGATATCCAATAGTATTAATTCATATATATATATTTGCATTTATTTAGAATTACAATGGAACTGAATTCACAGAAGTACACTTGAACAATAGGCGAATAGAAAAGGAAAAAAACTGTTCAATAAAGTGGGAAAGTTAAGCATATTGAACGGTTAAGTTTAAGTCGTTTTATAAACTTCCACCAATTGATTATTAGTTTGTTTATACTTTCGGAGATTTTAAAAACTTAGACTTACAAATATGTCTGAGTATGGTAAATGCAGAATCCCACAGAAAGGGCCCTGATCTTAAATTATTCATAAAAAGCTATGATATGATATTTTAATTTCTAAGCTTATCAAAATTTTTCTCTTAACCTTGAAACAGTATGCGATCAGCCAATGTCTGGAAATTTGTGTACAAAATCTCGCTTCGATCACTGTAACGTATTGTAGAAAATTTATAATCCTTCGATTTTAAAAGATAAAAATATACAAAAAAATAAATATAATATTGCGATGAAAATTCCGCGTGAAAATATTGTTTAAAGTCTGATCGTATATGAACTGTTCTTACCAACTGGACTATCAGTCGTCGTCTGTCAGTCAGTGGCGTGTATAGTGCTAAGATGTAAATCAATTTGCAAATAGGATGACTTTCATAATAAAAATTAAAAAGAAAACAAAGTCAGATGATCGAACAATTTATACTTCGTTAAGGCTTAAGAGAAAATAATTATCGGAGTATTGGTCGTTTAGGCGACATTGTAGGATTTAATGTTTCCCACAGTCGGAGTCAATCAATCACGACTAATCTTGGCCAGAATGTTACTTTTCGTGAACTTAAAAAAATCAAAAGTCTATCCCGCTTGATTTTAAAATTACAGATAACGTAGTAGTAATGAGTCGGTTCGGGTATGTTTTCTACAAAAATATTCCGCATTTTAGAAAGTTTGCGAAACATTTTAAAGGTCATTTAGAAACCACCAACCATTTCTCAAACATGATATACTATTTGAAAAGAAAAAGAATTCATATATGTATGCAAAAGTGTATCTAAAAGAACTGTAATAGTTATAATGAAGTCCAAACAAAAAGAGAAAATATAAAAACATAGGAAATAGATGAAAAAGCGGAAATGGAAATGTACTGGTGGGAATAAACTGTAAAACGTTAAATAATTACTTTGAAACAAAGGCATCAAAAGAAAGATTACAAGCAATCAACAGACATTAAAAGTGAATTTTATCATAATTACGAAATAAAATATCAGTGATGGAAAGCCAAAGTCTAATTAAAGGATAACACAAGCAAAAATATTACATTCACTTGGGGATGCATCCTAAACAGTTCTCCTTATGAGATGTGGCAAAGTTTTTTCTTAGAACTGAAAAATATATATGTTCTGGACTTACGATATAATTTGATGCAATAATTTTTTGTAGTAAGAATTAGGAGTATTTGTTCGTTCGCACCTCACTTTACTCTTTGAGTTACTAAAAGCACAAGTTCGGGGAAATTTCATCTATTTCTACAGTTTATCAATACAATTCAATTTGAATCAATAAAATCAACTCATTGTATACATTTCAAATGTAAATTTCTACTTAATTTCTATTTAATTTTGGAGCATTCAAAAATGTATATATGGGATTTATAAGAGGGCTTACTATTCGTTTCCCAGAAATGTGACGTTGCTTTGCTAAAAATGCATTCTTCTAATGTGCCGTGTCATTGCTCTTGTAGGGACGGAACATATTCCATAAGCCTAGGTTATCACCAACAGTCGATATACTATACTGTGTCCTATGCTATATACTATACTATATACTATATTGTATACTATACAGTATACTATACTATATATTATACTTTATAGTATACTATATACTATACTATATGCTGTACTGTATGCTATACCGTATACTACCCAGTATACTACACTATGTACTGTACTGCATACTGTACAGTATACTACAATGTATACCATACTGTATACTACGTACTATACTGCATACTATATTCTATATTACATACTATGTACTATACTGTGTACTATACGCTATAGTATAAAGTATACTATACATTATATTGTACTATATACTATACTTTATACTATGCTATATACTATACTACATACTATAATGTATACTATACAACATATTTAGTATCCCTTCATAACTTACATTCTTTCTTGCTTTTAAAAAGTCTTTTATGGAAATGTTGTAAGGTTTGTATGGAAAAGAGGGTCGCTATTTTCTACATATCATCGGATCTTTAGCTAAGTTAAATGTGCTACCTTCGTAAAGATAATGGGTGTATTGTTTGAGTGAATTGTAATTGTATTTTTATTGCCTTGTAAAGTGTGCATGTTCCGATTAAGTATGAAATAAAAGATCTGGCAAATGGACTTCGTGGCTCTGATGACAGTCCTTTTCATTAAATTTTCGATAAGTTTTTGACACAGATTTTTCCGATGACGCGTTGAGTCCAGGCCTTGAGCCCAGGAACTGTTATTCACATACAAATCGGAGTTTTCAGAAAACTCCAAATAGAGAAGTTGTGATATTTGTACAGGAATTTGTTGTGATATTTCGTTAGAATTCGCTTCATCGTGATTCATAAAATTCGAAAAAGTTAAGAATGATTCCGAACTGATGTTTTCAGGTTTCCGGCGGCAGTTTCGTTTACAGCGACAACTTTCTTTTTACAAGCTTAACGCCATGGTGCATCTAGATACAAGACTAATTTCCAGTGAACGACAGCTGGCGTTCGGACCGCTATGTACGTATATAAGGATGGCCCTATATCACTTAAACGCACAACTTCTCTACAAGTGAAAACCTCATTCCGTTCTGTTTAATGAAATAATGAACGAAAAATTTCAAAGTCTTATCTTATGAAACAATTTTCTATGATATAATTCTTGAAATTTGTATTTCTATTGTGTTTCTAAATGTGATGGAAACCAACTGAACTGATACACGTAATTAGTATCCTTTCACCTTATGACTAAGAAGCATCATTTAAAGTTATACTCATTCATGGTGTTCGTCTCGTGTCGCTTTCACTTGATTTTCAATTACGCACTACTCATTATGGTTTATATAACAAAATCAGATATTAAGACACTTCGCTGCATCTTACAACAGTGAAGCGTATTGTATACTTGAAGAATACAAGCCTTGATGCATTTACTAGACAAATTCCTTTACGTTCAATAACAATAACAACACGCACAATACCAATAATGACAACAACAGTATTTATTATTGTTATAGGAAGTTATTGTAACCGAGTAGCAATGCGTATAAAAGTAGATGACATACAATCTACCTGATGTATGTAATTGAACAACAGCTCTATGCAAATTTGAGATGTGAGCAATTTATCAGTGAACGAGAAGTCATTTCTTCTCGCCAAGTTAATATCCTTGCATTTATTGACGCGTAAACGAACACAAAGTGCGTGCATACGCATCGATACGAACCATGATTATATACCAAGAGCAGATTAGCAAATTATACCATAAAATTGTTATTACCTTTGTCTCATAAGGTATCAGTGTATTATGCGCACTATTCTCACTCATGCAACCGAAACATCCAATTAACCAGAGAGTTCAAAAAGACAGAAACTAATTAATTAATTTAACAGATAAATTGAAACGCCTGGCTTTCAATTGAGTTTTAAACGAATGCTGTCAAGCGAACGATGATAGAAATTTTCATTAGTACACCGATGATCCTATTGATGAAAATTTACTTTGGATCAGTTTGGAAGGAAAATATTTTTTAATATTTAAGGTAAATAAAAACAATTTAAAAATAAAAAAGTTTTCGTAAGAGTATTATATGAGAAATGTTTGCCAATTTAGTCTAATCCAATCCAATCCAAACAATTTTTAGTACGGTTTGATCTTAGGCTAAAAGATGGTAAAGTTACGAAATTCTTTCCAAAAAAAAAAAAAAAAAAAAACGTAGAAAATTGGCGACTTTTAAGTTGAAAACAAATATTAATGGGTAGACATCCCACGGACATACGGACGGACAGTTCGATAAACATACCGGAAGACTTAAATTATTTTTGAAATTATCTTTTAAATCGATTGATATAACAAAAGATAAATTTATCTCAAACCTTTATCTCAAACCTTGTGGCAAGAACTTAATATATCTTTCAAATCACTTGGTTTAGGGTCTGAAAACATTAAACTAAATTTCTTGATAAAAAAGATTTAATATCTAAAACGAAGAGAATTACACACTAATGATATTATTTCAAAGAAACTGAAAACGTTTAATAAATCTGGCCAATCTGTAATGTCCATAAGCATAAATCACTGGGATCTAATACAGATTTCATTAGTATTAAACTTAAATCAAAAGTATGTGAAGCCTTTATTGTATCTTTGAATTTTGAAAACTCTCGAATTTTCAAAAGTACAAATTGGACAGACGGACATACAATCAAGTGAATGCACACAAATAAATAACTTTGACTAATTACACTTAAAATCATGTACTTTATGTAATTTTCTTTATTCTCTATTGCGTATTATTTTTTATTACTGCAGTAAAAGTTGATGACACAACAGTAATAACATAATTTTCTTTTCCGGAGTATAAGGCAAACGTATTGAAAAACTGACTTATATACTTAATTGTGTTTAATTTCTTAAGTAGTAAAATTCTCATCTTAAAAACACTAACACTTCATCTAATATATGTAATTATTTTCTTAATGCCTTTCAAATTGAAAAAGCTTGAAATTCTATTCAATTCTATTTTCAATTTTTTTTTTTTAATATCCATACACCAATCAAAAAGCATATAATTCGCATCAGAACCGTATTCTTTTTATATGAATTATGTATGTACGTGCTTTTTGAAAGATTAAAAAAAAAAAAAAAGAATTCGAATCTAACTTATAAAAATGGTTTTTTTTTTTTTTTTTTTTTTTTTTTTTTTTTTTTTTTTTTTTTTTTTTTTTTTTTTTTTTTTTTTTATATAACTTTTGCTTTAAGTTAACGACTTTAAGGCTGAGCCAAATGATAACGCAGCACAAAATAGACTTTTGTAGATTATTTTATAGTTTTCTTTTCATTTTATTATGTATGGTTTTCTATGGCATTCATCCAAATGCTTATAGTGTACTTACGTTCATGTAGCCGTTTGTGCATACATTTACAGAATAAGGCCGGAAACTTAATTTTATGATTTAAAAAGAACTTTTAAAATTTAATAATTTAATGAACTAACACACTCTCTTTTAAATAACTTATTAACTATTAAGATTTTCTCATAGAACATCAATGATTCCCTTAGTAAGTGATTTATAAAGGGTTTATCCATTTTGTAGTCCGATTTTGGTAACCCTTGTTTCGATAACATAGGCACAACAAAACTATCATCCAGGTCATCATGTATTCAGCGTAGCATTTGCCATTTTACAATATGGACCGCTTAATAAGATAGAAAAAGTAGAAAAAAAGAAAATAAATAGTAAAATAACAATAACTTAAATAATTAAGAGTTAAAATAGTAAAAACTCGCTCGAGAAATATTGAGTTTGTGGTAGATATGTTTCGTGCATTACGAGTGGATTATGGCCGTCCGTTCTCCGGAGAGCACTATAGATATAAAAATTAAGATATTTGAAAGAATACCTGATCTGTAACAGATTTGTTAAGGTTTACACATACTTGAAATGCACACGCAGTCGAAAATATTAATACTGCTAGTGAAAGTGTCGAAGAAGATCCAAATTTATCCTTTACACGGGCCTCACAGCATTATCATCATCACAGTCCCATGATTATCTAGTTGTTTTGGCCTAAAATTCACGTATATGCTTGATGAAGATATGTCATTTCAACAACACGCTATTTTTTGGCACTCTGGCGCTAGAACCTCCCGGATTTGTAATATCACGCTTTGGTAATATAAATTACATCGTGCAATTTCTCATCGCTATACTCTTTTTATGGGATTAAGCAGAGGACCGAATTTACGCAGACAATCCTCGAAATCTGGACGCTTGAAGAATGTACATCAGCCATGTTATGGCTGAGCTATTGCCACCTATGTGCAGACAAATCATGGAAAATTACCTCGGGCAGCTCCAGTTCTGCGAGATATCCAATGCGAGACATTTGAATAATGTTGTTTTTCACAAATAATGGCAAGGTCCAGATAATGTATTGGAAAAAAAATTTCATCCAAATCCTTATCAAAAGTGTCTTTTATTTGCATTTACTTTCGGAAACACAAAATGGATAACTTTGTATATGTATATTATAGTCCATAAGTATTGTTGTTGCCATAAGATTTCCGTTTATTTTATAATTCTTCTACTTAAATCGTAAAAGCGAAGAAATTTATTTAATCAGGATTTTTTTAGGGGACATTTTTAATACGTTTTATCCAGCGTTAGCATGAAATTTTTTAAAATCTTAAGTTACACACCGCATACGATTCTTATACAAAACTTTCGTTTCAGGCAATCGTTAAATTTTTGCTATTATCATGGTTTCATAGAGAGGAACACAAGCATAATGAGCTTTTTTGCAAACAATAAAGTAGTGTTAGTAGTAGTAATTCATTTATCTACTGTGCTTAAAATTAAGTAATTGTGTACTTAATCTCTTGATTGTGAATAATTTCGTAGACCAGTTCTCTTCTCTTTAGGTTTTTGTCTTACTTAGAGAAGCTCGTAAAAAGAACATAAAACTTAATTCATCCACATCCATGTTTGTCCGAGTCTTCATTTCGTTGCTTACAGATGTTTTACTCACACTCCACCTTACCTTTTTGTAGAGTAATATTTACTAAGGAAAGAACAATAAATTTAGTTAAGCTAAGAAAATTATTGCTGACCTAAATTTGTGAATAGGTTTTCCTTCTTATTTACCATTCGAAACCGTAAGATGACACAATTTTCAGCTTTTATTTGACGTCTGAGAGACATTTTCATGTTTAACACATGAATGAGCGGTAAGGTAATTAAGACTGACGTCTCTCAAAATTGCGCCACAGAATTATGCGTAGACGCTATATATTCTTCGAACTGCAAGAAATTTCTTCCATAAATCAAAAATATGATAATTGATATAGGGTGTCCCAAAAAGGTACGCATTATTTGAATTAAATAGAAAATAAAGTTATTTTCTTTTAATTGCAATTTATTTATTCAGACATAATTTTCATAGGATAGGGTTATAAGACTTCACGGCTTCGGCTAGCACATACGAACACATAGGAAAACAATCCTGCTCACCGCAATGTCAGTATACATGACCAGCAAATGCCTCACACAGTAATTGTATTGTTTCATAGGATGGCTGTCATATAACGATGTCTTGTTGAAACTACAAGTCGTTCATAACAATAACATCCAAGAAGTAGGTTATCATAGCGCGATATCGAGCATCAGTAACAGTCAATATTCCGACCATATTTTATACGAAATTTGGGAACTATGGCCGCTAAAATTTTCATTATTTTTAAAATGTTGCTCAACAGTGAAAGCCTATTGCTGTCAAATGTATGTTGTCAGCATGATTTAAAATCATATATGAACGTTTCACTTCATTTATGTACGATATTTTAGTAACCAATTTTGAAATCTTAGGCCTGTGAGCTTCAAATTTTATCTTGAAATATTTATAAAGAAATTTTAATGTCAAGAGGCGTACCCACTCACACACGTGAATATGAGAAAAAGAGAAAAACTACAAGTTATTCAATAACTATGGTTGAACACCATGTCTAGTAGGATCACATTAATTTTATGTGAACATATGTTACATTTTGAGGTCGCCTCACATTTTATCAAACCAATTAACTAACGATTATTTTGTAGATAATATATGTGTCCGGTAGCGATCGTCAATACGCTGCCTATAACGTAAAATTAGCAGATATCGTGTTCTCGTTGTTGTTAAACCTTTTGCAGCTGAGATACTTTCTCAAGTTTTTAGAGAGAAAATAATCCGAGGGAATATGTTAGACGCGGAAGCTTCTTTACGAACATTTTTACATTTCGCAACAAACGCCTTTTTTCGCACCTCTCAATCAACTCACATAATGCGCGCTAATTCGCTCTTTCTCTTTTTTGTTAGAAATCTGTGAAAAGTATCCTACTTATATACAAAACATTGTCAACAACATCTTGTCTTCACTTCTTGTGGGGTCAGTTCTATATTGCAGTTTTTTGTTTTCGCAACTCTTTCAACTCAGTTGTGGACTAATGAATTCATCTTTTACCCGTGATTATGATTCGATGCAAGAACTGGTCCTTACTGCTTTAAAAATTCTTCGAATGTTCGATTGATTTTTTTTCCATTGAGAGCAAACTCAGCATTCACATTTCATATAATTTTTTCATCTCCCTGTTCTCCCATCCACCCTGTTTCTGTCCATGGACCATTTCTAACGTGATTTAGTTGATCACCGCTAAGTTCTTTTCGGTAGCTCATATAGCTTCATTTGAAATCTCTGGTCCCATATTTTATTATTATAAACCAAAAAGCAGACTCTTTAAGGGTAGAATCTAACTTAGCTTTGATTTTAATTAAACTCAAACTTCTTTTTCTACTTCTTAAAATTAAGCGAATCAACGAAAGATGTTTCGTCGTACCGTTTGGTAAATGTTTAGTACGCAGACGAAGTTCTTTGGCTGAACCTTAATAAAATTAAGGATTAGAATTGTACTTGCCAGATGTCCAATGATTCTCAAAATTTTTATAGTTTCTGAAGATGATGACAACTGATATTTAGACAAACTGGTAGTTCCCCTGGAACTGGTTACTTCAATCGGAAAGATTTCATTTCACGAATTATATTTTGTTAGACAATTTTTTTTATACTCACAATTCCCTATAGTTCTCTTGTTGCTCATTTCAGTTCGTAGTTTCTATAAGTGAGAAAACTGAAGCTTTATGTCAGTTTCTTAGTATAACTGTCGTTAGATTTTCGCAATACATCAGTCGATGAGTACCGCCCAAGCTAGAGAGAAAAGTCTGTATCAGCGACAGCAGGACTAACTGAATCATCTTCAAAGGCGCAGGACTAACTAAATCATTTTCAAAATTGAAATTTAATCTCCATAAGATCGTAGCAATTTTTTTCAAACGACAATCCGTATTTATGCGTGTGCTTGGGTACTTCTGGTGCTGGCATCGTGTCATGTCTTTGATGGTTGTAAGACGAATCAGAGATTGAACAGGACTTATGGGTGTTCAAACTTTAAATTTAATGTCCACAAGGTTGATATCGTAGGTCGCAATTTTTTCAAACAACAACTCTCTCTCTCATCTATGCTTCTGTTTGAGTACTCCTGGGTCCTGGCATCGTGTCATGTTTTTGATGGTTGTAAGAAGAACCTATGATTCAACTGAGCTTATACGCTTTAAATGAAAACTAAAATGATTTAGCGCGTATCTCTCTTCTTGTCTATGTGTCCTTTAAAATCAATTTCCAAATTGTCCTTTTGCTTCCGATTACTGATAGTAATGATTACGAAAACTGCTTGCTCGGGCAACTATGTATTGAAAAAGTAACGAAGTCAAAACTGTTGAAACTATTTAAAAATGCAAAAAAGTAAAGTCAAATGGATTAATTGTTTTGAAAATGACCGGATACTGACTTCAATAATGGCAACAATTTGCAAAACAAAAAAAAAAAAAATTAACTTTATTCAAATGCCACTCAGAAGTCATGCACCATAAAAAAGAGTTGTTTCATACAATTTATTATAAAAAAAAAAATAAAAAAAAAAAAAACTAAATTGAGTTCAGCTAACAAATATTTAGGAATTTTTCAATAAAAAACAGAAGAAATTTATATCGAATAATATTGAAAATAAACGAAAAAAAACCATTATTTAGCATTCAATCTAAACCATATGAATCGCTCTTGTTTCGCATATTTTTTTTCCTTCCTTTTTTTTAGGTTCATGTTACAAAAGATTCATGGCAATATGTATTAGGGTTAAATGTAAGCAATCAAGCTAACCATTAATTTTAAGGGTTTTTTATTTTCTTTTTTTTTTAATAAAAGCAAAATAGAAAGAACTTCACCACCAGCCATAACCAAGAATGTGTGTTACCACATCAACCGCATGGATAAAGTCGACGATAAAAGTCTGACATTGACCATAACTTATACCTCTATGAACACTCAATCCCATATATTTTCTAATTTAACTACTTATGCACAAGAGCTCACTTGTATAAAAGGCAATTTTTTCTTTTGTTTTTTTTTTTTGGTTTGGTTTATATAAATGTTCGTCTATATATTTTATATTAAAACGAAAAAAAAAAAAAAAATTTACTTTAACAATAAATTCAAAGAAATTTATCGCATCAAAACATGTGTAACAGATAATATTTCATGTGTACGTGTTGTACATGAGTATCTTTATAACTTATGTATGTACTTGTGTGCATAACTTCTCAGTTGTATCCATATATTGCTAATCTATTTTTAGCCATCAGACATTTATATGAAAGTTGCTTTTTTTTTATCTTATTGTTAGCCTCGTATAGTACGACACAAATACATATGTAGATAAAAAAAAAAGAAACAACAACAAAAAAATGATATTTTTGGTTATACAGAGGAACCTGCATTTGCAAAATTCCCTTAATCACGGAAATAATAAACTGTGAACGCAATCTAAGCCCTAGCACGGTTAGTGAAATGTGAGGAACAATTGTACGGCTCCGTACTTCGTTATAGAATCATTTTTTTTTTTTTCTATCATTTTTTTACTTCTTTATTATCTTTTTTACTACCCAGAAGAATTCAGAAGCAATGTATAGGAGTTAGAAAGTGTGAAATAAAGGAATAAAAACAAAAAGAAGAAAAAAGAATAAAAGAAACATAATATACAGATCAAGAAATTCCGGGACTAAGTACGAAACACTTTTTTTTTCTTTTTTCAAAATTCAACTTTATTCATCCACCTAGTCTCCTTAAAGAGTTATGCAATCATTCCAGCACTTCCCTAACATATCGATACCTTTTTTATAGAACGGTTTATCAAGATATTAAAAATCAGCTGAAGTTCCCCTTTTTATTTTATCATATTCCCTAGAGTATCTTTTTGAGATTTTCTAACTGGTACTACTCCCGGGCAGACGGTAAATACAAAGGGTGACAGGGCAACAGTACGCTTTTCAATTAATGCATTTTTATGATCACCGAGAGACAATTTCTAATTATCTGGAAGCAAACGTGGTATATATTTCGAGAATAGCTTTCTAATGAGCAAATTTTCCTGCAAAATAACGTAAACACTGTCTTCTCATATCTTTAAGAGGTCGCTTGGTTCTTTCAATTTAACTCCTCAATTATCTAAAATAATTTTCAGAATTTTTTTAATGTTTTCTGATGCAATCGCTGAATGTTCTCAGTCTTCAATATCGTTGATGTTTTGACAACATCGTTTAAAGTCAAAAATCCATCAACAATTCTTTATTTTCGACAAAGCAGAGTTGCCATATCACTCTTCTAAGTACTACTGAATTTGAAATGTACTTTGTTTTGGAAATAAAAATAATATCATTAAAGTCACTGCCACTCGCAAAGGAAATGACAAGATATGAAATTTTTGAGGTTTAGAATTTTCGAAAAATAACTTGAATATTTTATTAGAGGCGACATCCAAGTGCCATTCAAAGATTGAACGACATTTGAAAACCCACTTCAAAGTCCAAATTAAAGGCTTGAAACAAAAGACTAAGAGAAAGGAATCTTCCATTATATCTTTCATAAATTACTAAAAATTAGACTTTGTTGCCACATTATAAATTTTCATAAGGAATACATAATTGGGGCGGAAAAATAGAACTACGTAGTTCAAATCTAATACAATTAATTTTTATGGCAAATTATCATTAGGGAATCATTCGCATCATAAAACAGTAAAAATTGAAGCTTTTAATCATGTCAAGTCTTAACTTTCATAAAAACCATTATATGAGAGTTAGTTCAAAAATTGGTACCATTCAAATTCCATTTTTCATATTTATTTTATTTATATTTTATATTGCAATATATTGGTCCCTTTCCATTTTTGTCGAAAAATATTAGAAATTTATCATATAAAGAATCTTTTCAAATTGGGCATTATAAAGCGTTAGTCCTTGGGATTAATACTCAAATTCGAGACTAGAGAATGCCAAAGATATTCGCAAACATCACGTGAATCTCTGTGCTAAAGAGCTAAGTAAAGTCAAATTGATAATCAAATTCTCAAAACTTGCGACCTGTAGGTTAAATAAAATATAACATGGGCAGACAGGGAGACGGATCGAAGGGCAGACAAGTATTTATCGATTCAGAAAATATCTATATAAAGTTGTCTGTCTTTCTGTTATTCTGTCGGTGTGTTTATTCTACATATGTATGATATATATATGATAAATATATAATAAGTGATGTAATAAAATATGGATCTATCTCTACCCCTTCTGGGCGTTGCATACATTTTTACAGTCTTAGTATTTGTATAGTAAGTGGTGTGAGCTATAAAACATAAAAACTACAAATAAAAAAATTATATTCGGCTGTATCGAATCTTTTATACCTACGACCTTTATATTAAAAAAGAAGGGGGAAATACATTTATTTTTATAAAATACCGTGGAATACAGACAATCATGGAATACCAGGGAAAACAGCCAGAAACCATATGTGCTTTCAGCTTCTACTGTAGGCGTGGCTTGTGATGATTTTGGGCTATTTTCAATGGCCACGTAAGTGAAAGAACTACCAATGTTTCTGCCAACTTTGAAAACGATATCTTCGATTTTGCGACCAGCAGAGTGTTTATCACAGATATTACACAGACAGAAAGACGGACAGGCGGACAGATGGACATGCTTAAATCGTTTCGAAATTTGATATTGATCAAGAATATATATACTTTGTGGCATCCCTGATGCTTCAGCAAACAAAATGACACCACCATCCTTTGTTGTTGGATATAAAACTAGTTTTTGAGATTTGCAGCCACTAGTCTCGAACCCTTTGTTAGATAGACAAGAAGGATATGAAAACAAACATTAAAGGAAAAAATACATGAAAAGAAACATTATTTTTGCAAATAAATTATATATGTATGTATCGCATTGTTAGTATATTAACAAGTTCTACAAATTATCTCTTAACACCGGACGTGAAAAGGTAAATTCATCCTGTGACGATAATCACTTTTAATTTTTGTAATATGTTCTCTGATTGTTTCATTGTTTACGATATAATTTGCAATTAATTAGTTGATTATCTCTAATGCTTTATATTTCGTATCATCGCCATGAGAAATTTGTTTTCGATGCTTAGTAATTGGTCCAAATGACATTTTGTTACTTTACAGCAAAAGTGTGAATAATGAAATAAAATTTTGGTTTAATAAAACCTTTGATCGATTCGGTGGTTTTGATTTTTAATACTTCAGAGATGTTATTTTCAATCAATGATTCAAATATGTTTCATGCTGATAATGCCTTGCGGGGGTACAATCGGAATGCCTTTTAACGTGGGGTTGTTATCACGAAATGCACGTAAATGTGTGTTTAACGCTATTCGTTAATTTCGTTAGTTTAGAATTAAACACTTTAAGAGCATAGTACGATAATCTCTTATGATATTTGAATTTTAAAATAGTTTGATTGGGATTTTTCAATTCTTCATTTTTTGAAATATTTGCTGCCTTTTGTAGGGTTTTAAGGTTATCAGAGTAATAACTTTTCTAGAAGTAACAAGTATTAGGATTAAATTCGTCTTGAATCGATACGTTAGAAGTGAAAAGTATTTTATTAAAAGTGGGTGTGGCATTCGATCGTTTCATGTAGGTGACTGGAGTTCTAAAGCAGTAAACTCGAAACTAATGTCACTTAATCCTAACAATCATACCAATTTACCAGAAAACTATATCAAAACGATGTCATAACGCAGATAAGTGAAAACAATACAGTCTCATTACTTTTTGTCCATGTGTGTAGTGTGTTAAGGCCTAGGAGCTGTTAAACTTTTCATTTGTTGTGGTCTCACGTATACAAACATATTACTAAGCACATGCTTTGCCTTGGTTTTTATTTACATTATTTGATCATAAAGAACTTTTAATAGAAAATCTTTTACGATTCGTAGACTTAATCAAATAAAAATATTTAACTCCTCTCACATTACTCAAGGTTTCACTGTATTTTTAATGCACATTTCTCACAGTTATATAAAATGTAGCAATAATTTGTTATTGTTGTTATTCAGCATTATATTTATGCTACTGTTTTGTATTGTTCTCATCTTTCTCTCTCCGTATGCGTACATGTCTTCGTTTTATTTGTCAAATTATGTCTGACTGTTACTGTTGTATAAAACGATATTAGAAACTGTTGTTGTTATATTGCAGTTTTTGGAATCTATCTAATATTCTCTAGCATTTACTACTAATGTTATCACATATGTGTATGTTCTGTAGATACGTATGACCGCTACCGGCAATGCTGTCTATGTTTACTATAACCGCAAAAATTCTATTATGTGTTCTAAACGTTTGCAGATGGAAAAAAAAAGAATATGTGCGCGTTTACTATGGATGTGTGAGAAAGGATGTTCTGTAAGTAAGTGCAAACACTCAGTAATACATGAGGCAAACTTGTGAAATATTTCGAAATTGTTGACATTTAATGCGGTTATAGGAAAATAAAACAAAAGTACAGACGACAATACGGAACGTTTCCTTTAACTTTACATGAGAAAATATGTTAAAAAAAAAGTGAAAAAATGTTTTTTAAAAAATTGTAGATTTCAACTTTTCACTTCAAAAGTGTATGTGAAACATATCAAGGATGAGCTTTTATAAGCTAAAAATCCAATTTCCTTTTTCGTTTCAATCAATTTGTTGAGGAAATTTATATTGATTACGTATACTTTGAGAAAAAATGCTTAAGTGCGTGCGACGTTTTTATTGCCTCTTACACACGAATTTAAGCTGTGGAGTTCTCGTAAACGGAAATGGCACATGATTATATAATATATGATTTACTATTAATGCGTATACATAGTGAATGGCTTTGTAAGGTTCACAATTGAAGCATTCTCTTCTAGAAAGACTGCACTTGCCTTGAGAGATGCTGATTGCCTTCTATCCTCTTTCATACTTTCTACTTAAATCATCCATGAGAAAATACAATAGTTTCAGTAGCGGTCGAACATAATCATGACTTGCTTACCATCCTTCTTCTGAGGTTATTAGGTATAGTTCAGCCTTTTTCTTTGCTTAGGTTATACTTATCTTGGAGGATTATCATCGCCTTCACTCCTTGTACTCGGGCTGGTGGTTACAGCCCTTCGGGGAGTATCGTCATAGTTGTAAGATTAGCTGGATAGAGACGTCCTTTAACCAGCGGGAAACTCTGGACTATAGGCTACAGTGAACGTTTGTTGTAGGACTTTTAAAATAATGGAACCCCTTATTATGGAGATGGTTCAAAGTTTAAAGGACTGAGACTATCGTTTGTTGGTAAATAGTCCTATAGTTTAGCGTACCGTGGTGTTAAACAATCAATGTAGATATCGTACGTAAAGATAGCCTACACTCCTCAACTCTAGTTGTTCTCTTCATAGATTGCCGGTGCGAAATTAGTGGAATGGCTTTGTAAGGCTTACAATTAAAGCATTCTCTTCTAGCAAGACTACACTTTCTTCTATCTCCTTTCATACTTTCTATATGAATTATCCATGAGAATATACAATAGTTTTAGTAGCAAT
>KK351042.1:1518062-1586472 GCA_000671755.1 Glossina brevipalpis
CAGTGAAATATTGCTCAGCTTCCCTCTTTGGAGAGATAGTGATCCTAATCAATCATAAATTTCATCTATTCTCTTTATAGATTAACGATGCAAAAATAGTGGAGTGGCTTTATGTGAGGTTCACAATTGAAGCATTCTCTTCTAGAAAGACTATACTTGTGTTGAGAGAAGCTGACTTTCTTTCAGATTTTCCTTTCAGATTTTCTACTTGGATCATCCATTTGAAAACACAACAGTTTCAGTGTTGATCGAATGTAGGCATCACTTGCTCTCCGTCTTCCTTCTGAGAATGTTAAGTACAGTTCAGCCTACTTCTTTACATAGATTACGCTTACCTTGAAGAATTTTCTTCGCCTTCACTTCCCAACTTTACCTATTTTCTTTATAGATAACGAATACGCAAATAATAGAATTCCCATAATCGCCAAGCATAGGTATAATTCACCTTTCGGCGTTCTTCTTATATATTGATCTCAACCATATAGTTTAGTCAAGTGGGTGTTAAATTTTGCACACTTTTTTAAAAGCACATCTAGCCACTTAAGATTTGAAGATAGATAAGATTAAATCGAGTCTTCTGCTCTCGTTAATGAAAAATATATGTATATATTGATGAGACCAGCATAGTCTGTGTGCCATAAACATTTGAAAAATCAATGATGGCTTTGTAAAGAAGAATTGAAAACCTTTCACACTCAAGTACAATAGTAACCATGGAGTGAATGAATGAATGAATGCTAGCGAAACGGCCGATTTCGAACTGTTAGACTTAACCGAAATCATAGTCAAAGTCATTGTGTTAGCGAAACAACTCAAATTGCAAATCTTGACTGTAAACGAACTAACAGACAAAGCCGTTGTATTAAACGGTATGGATTCAATAGGAACACAAACAACACAATTTAATTTAAACTTATTGAAGTTTAAAGTGTTCATTTTGCTCATTTCGACAACGGAAAGCAAAAATTATAAAAGGAACATTTTACACAATTTCTCTATAATTATTATAATATAATTAAGTAATTTATAGGATTTATTTAAAAATTCTTTATAAACGTACTGTAATGTGAATCCTTATTAAGGTCTTCAGCTTACCATGTTTACTGTGCAATCACAATTCATTAAAATTGCGTGACAATTATTAATTTATCCCGTTATTAATAAATAGTAATATTTACCATATATTTGCTGGTCTTTATATAGAGCTGATTGCGGTAAAAATGTATGCTTTTTATTATTTTTTTTCTTTAGCAAATAAGCTCGGTCAGCAACATAATTATATATATATATATATTTCTGCATGACTTTATTATACCTTTATTTTAAGTGAAATGTGTATAGGTGTGCGGATTGATGTGTAATCGATTCTGATTCTTCCATTGATCCATTTTATTATTGTTTATTGTTTATGTACATTGTTATATTTAATTATATATTCTTACTACATGCAGGCATAAATACTTATATTAACAGCGATTTTTTTTATTTCATACTAAGCTAACCGTGCAACGAAACGATTTTTCAGAAAATGAGTAAAATTATAAAAAAAAATAATAACAAAAGATAAATTGCAGTCGCGGCTTAAACTGAATCTTTTGATATTCATCCCTTTAATGAGAACAATACTACTACACAGGAACTTTGTAGCCCCACAATGAAATGAGACAATTTAATCGGTTGAAAAAATATGCTTCAAATATTCATAAAACAATTCTTCCAATTGCATCCATTGAAGGACATTTATATAAGACTTGAGAAAATAGAAAAAGTCTAAGACATAAAATATTTGAATTGAAATATAATTTAATTCGGTCAGAATATTTCAGAATAAAACGAATAAATAGATTGACCAAACTATTGTCCATCGTTGGTTTCTACTTCTAGTGCTTGTCAGCTGGTGTTGAAATTTTTTAATGTTACCGGCGAGCTCAGCCCACACCATATAAGGAATTGAAATTAACGAGGTTACAAGCAATAAAAAAAATGAAAATAAAACATATGGTTTTTTAGTTTCAATGGCATTTGTCCGCCCGTCCAATATCCAACTTTCTAATTTATAGTCCGCACGTACTAGTCTGTCCGTCCATCCAACACCCAACTTTCTAATATACAGTCCGCACGTTCTAGTCTGTCCGTCCATCCAACACCCAACTTTCTAATATACAGTCCGTATGTACTAGTCTGTCTGTCCGTCCAGTATCCAACTTTCTAATTTACAGTCCGTAGCTACTAGTGTGTCTGTTCATTCAACACCCAACTTTCTAAAGTGCAACCCGTATGTACTAGTTTGTCCGTCCGTTCAGCATGCCACTTTCTAATTTACAGTCCGTAGGTACTAGTCTGTAGGTCTGTCCAACACCCAACTTTCAAATTTACAGTCCGTAGAGACTAGTCTGTCCGTCCATCCAGGATCCAACTTTCTAATATACAGTCCATAGGTACTAGTCTGTCCGTCCGTCCAACTCCCAACTTTCTAATGTACAGTCCGTTTGTACTAGACCGTCCATCCATCCGTCCGTCGCCCCTCCCCTCTCGCCCCGGTCCTTTGTCGCCGTGGAGATTCCTTCATGTCCCTATACATCCCTTCTCCTATGGTCTCAGCTCAAAATCAAACTTTAAAATCTTTCTTTGCTAATTTTATTAAAAATGTTAATTTTTCAATAACAATTACCTAACTTATAATGCAAAAAGAAACACTTAACTAACGATCTCCGTACGCTATGATATATTGGCCCTTGTCTTAATGATGGTGATGATGAAAGTGATTGTAATGTATAGTGCTGATGATGTTTGATGGTGATATTTCATTTCATTTTGCTTCTTGTGTTTTATAAACACTTTAATATCGCATACATGTTGTTGTATTTGTATGATTAATATGTTAGAATATTCCTGATCAGTCAATGTAATAATCTATTAACCATTAGCGATAGTTAGCATTAAATATTTTTATTTTTACATAAAATGCTTTATAACAGATTAGAGTTTACGTTAAATTTTTTTTGTTTTTATTAACTTCAATTTTTAACAGTAAATATACTCTTTGCGCTAATTAAATAGAAGTACAGTTAGATTGATAATTTTATTTTAATGTAAATTAAATTTTATTTTCTTTTCTATTTTCTTTTATATTTAAAATGATAGAGAAAAACAAGTTTTTGTTTTTAATTATTTTATGTCCAACTGTGTTATTGAAGTTTGCACGATTTCATTATATTTGTAACTTTGATTATTCATGCACACACAGCAAAAAAAGTTTAATTTTTCAACAAATAAATATCACGAAAGAGAAAACGAAAGATCTTTCTTCAATGATGACTTTACAATTTCTGCTGACTTTGAAACAAACACACTCTATTCCTTTCTATTACATTGACGAACTTTGAATTCTTTTACTGAAGCAAACAAAATTATCTCTCTCGTTCTCTCTCTCTCTCTCCGTATATTTCTCTCATGTGCAACCATCAGAAAGAAAATCGTATGATGTTTATAAAAGATGTGAATACAAAACTGCCTTTTGTACTTTTCCTTCAGACAAACAAAGTTCGTATCGTTCTCTAGTGTTTGTTTGACTCGAATAGCACTCCCAACGTACAACTAGTAGTATACAACTTTCAGCATAAAATTATCAGTACGCAACTATCAGAATACTGTTCGCTGTTGTAACCGACTATTACGACTAACTTTTTACGACTTTCCGTTAGGACTGGCTGTTCTTAAGTGAAATGCACCGCTTATAAACTTTGCAAATATCACAAATGTCGCGTACCATTCTGCGATGACTGCTAATCCCCTTTGCTACTGGATTTCCTGGCGTAATTTTATTAAACGCCGCGTCCCATTCTGTGTGGTGCCTGATAATCTACTTTGATTTTGAATTTCTCGGCGTATTTTCATTAATCGCATTACTTGATAAGTTTCGCGAGAATTCTTTGTCTATCTTTGCTTTCATTGACAGCTGCAAATTCGCCTTTTTATGACCGCGACAGGTAACGCATTAAAAGGAATTTCCTCTGTCATAGATTTTGGCAAATTTATTGCTGCCGTATTTTACTAGATTGTGATTTTTGTAACAAAATGTAAGTAGAGAATAGGATTACCGGTGTTCCGTCATCTTAACAAAAATATGGGTAAACAAACAAAAATAGACAAATGCCCTACCTGTAAAGAAATGTATACGGACGTTACATACTTTTTCCCACCTCCAGATAAAATGAGAATTACATAAGGAAAAGACAAATGACGCTTTGGGGCTGCGTTAAAGAAAAAAAAATTTAACTTTGTCATCCATGTTAATGGTTCACCTAGTCTGCATCATGATCCTTTGTGCGTTGGATACCGTAAAGCAACCGTTGTTCATCTCTCATGTGGATTTAGCAGCACCGTCTTTCGAATTAAGTAGCAAAAATAAAGCTGCCCACAAAAGACGAGAATTTGGTTCGCAAAGTGACATCTTTAATCGAGAATAACTTCACGACGTTGACACAATTTGACTAATGTTTCGATGGTACTGTGTTACCCGAACCCGAACCTATTCTAAGACGTCCGTTTAATTCTGCCTCCACATATCGCTAGTAGTAACGAGTGCATCTTGAGCATCGGCAGAACAAAGATCGTGCTGTGCCCCCTTACTCCACTGTGTTGGATATTCTACACAGGTAAAAGAGATTTATTCACCGATTAAGTCCTTTAACGAGGTGCGTCTTGAGACTCTTAAGCATCGGTATAACAGAGTCGTGCTATGCTTATGTGCAGATTATTCTTCTACTCTCTACATCCAGTACATTGAATATTCTGCATAAGTAAAAGAGATTTATTTACCGATCAAGTCCTTTAAAGAGTAAAGAGTGTATCTTAAGCATCGGCAGAACAAAGATCGTTCTGTGCTTATGTGCTTACCACTTACTACACTACTCCACGTTCAATATCCTACCCAGCTAAAAGAGATTTATCCGCCAATTAAGTCCTTTAACAAGCAACGAATTCATCTCAATATTCTTAACGAACGTATCTCGAGCAGCGGCAGAACAAAATTCGTGCTATGGTTATGGGCTGCCCCCGTACTCCACAGGTAAAAAAAAGTTATTCATCAATCAAGTTCTTTAACGAGGTGCGTCTCGAAATTCTTCAGCATCGGCATAATAGGACTCGTGCTGTGCTTATATCCAGATAATTCTTCTTCTCTCTACCTTCAGTTCGTTGAATATTCTACATAAGTAAAAGGCATTTATCCATCAATCAAGTCCTGTACTGATTCAGAGTTCTCAGTCGAAGGTCTTAAAGAAGACCGAACGTTTCAGTTGTTCCCACTTGCAAGTCAAATTCTCTCACTTATTTTCCATCTCTATATGTAAAGAAGATAGATTCTGTCCGCAACCGTAGCTGAGTCGTTAAGAATTAGTTTCAAACCTCATTGCGGTAGAATTGTTAAAAATACCAACAAAACCATATTTGGTCTAAGTAATTCTGTATGTGTTCAATAAAATGCTGTCAATTTATTTACATATACATGAAATAAGTAAATAAACCCTCTGACAGTTTGGTTGTATACACAAAAAAAATAAAAAATAAAAAAAAAATGCTCCCCCTATAAGGGTTATATTTACACTTCTTACATCTTCCGAAAGTTACATTTGCAGTTAGGAAATGCTTGCCGCTTATTTGTTTACTGAATTGAAAATAATCAATTGAAGATTCTTTTGAATTTCAAGACTATAATCCTCTTTGATACTTGATTGATATTTGTTTCCACACCTTTGCAAATCTAATATACACCCGTGGTACATAAAGAAATGTTGTCGAAATCCGGCAATGGGTAAATACACTTCTCTAGATAATTTTGTTACAAATTGCTTTTCTTTACATCTCCATAAGCGGTAGTATTCTTTTTATTGCATTCAATTAAAAATGAAAAGAAAAAGTCTTCGTTTAATACCTCAAAGTATTATTAAAATAATTATTGTCTCCTACCCCTTTAACTCGTTATTGATCAATAAGTCATACATACATATGTGTGTGAAGTGTGAAATGTTAATCGGCTTTAATACGTATGACTTATTATGCTAATAAAAACTCTTCCTTACATAAATGTTAGTATTGCACAGGACAGTGACAAAGAGAGAGAGAGAGAGAGAGAGAGAGAGAGAGGAATGGATGTTTATTTACTTATAATAACAGGTGTGAGATTTTAAATCGCGTATTGGATAATTTCTGTAAAGGTTGCTTATCAATTAAAATAAATATACGGAAACCTTTCAATCGAATCTGAATCATGATGTTTTCTCTGAATGTTATTTTTGTATGAAATAAAAATCATAATTATTTGCATTAAATTTTATATCGATATCGTTCTCTTACACTTTTTTATAAATATCTTAAAAGAAATTACTTTTAGTTTAAAAATTTTTCATTTATTTAATTTTTAAAATTTTTTTGTAAAAATGTTTAAAAATAACTGCAGCACTGAATGCAATAAATGTAAGTGCATTGTGCATCAAACACCAAAATACCAAAATAAAATAATTGTTTATATATAATATTTACTGTGGCAATCCCAATGCAAGGTATACATACGTTCAACTCTATGTAAACACGTACGAGGAAATCATATTTATAAAGTTTGGCTGGCGCATGATGCACGATGCAAATGCATTCATTGAATTCAAGGCTCGACACGTTTACAGACGCTAAAAATTGTGTGTGAGCTGCAAAAAAAATAAACAATTTTTTTTTTTTTTATTTAGTTATGATGTCGGAAATTCGATTAGACCAACTTTGCAAACGTTGTCGGAATATCATATGTTAACCGTTATATGTATAGTAAATGCTATAACATCTAAAACGATACAAATCAAATTTTTAAATTAATTATTATTATTATTATATTAAAATTAGTTACAAAATAAAATCAATAATAATTTTGTTTTAAATTTTGAATGTTATGGCATTCATTTCAATTACGCTTGGATCCGCGAAAGTGTGTGAAATTAACTAAACACATTGCTTTCTATTTCAATTTTAAAGGATTTCTAATAAAGGACGGGCAGATGAATACTTAGAAAATTATAAATTAATTAATTAACACTTAGTCTATAATATAACCTATAGCAGTTACGTCACAAAAGGCATAATAATAATCTTTTAAATACATTAAGAATAATTCCTTAGTGTTGGCTTATGTGAAAGATGTCCTATCTCTTCTAAGAATAATAATCCAAATTAATAATTACATTGAATAGCTTCCTTAGTACAATATTAATTCGATTTAATTAGCTGTATTTAAATTATAATTAGAGATAATTGCTACAAAATTTTGCTTAGTTTTAATTATCTCTTAACTTTCAAACATTCGAAGCTTAAATATTGAATATACAACGGAAACGAATCAGTTCGGAAGATCAATTCTTTTTTTATACCCATCATGTCATTTTGTTTGTAATGCCCAAAAGGAAACTTCAGAGTCTCCATAAGGTATATATATTCTCGATCGTCAACAAATTTAAAATCAATTTAGGCATGTCCGTTTCTCCGTCCGTTAAACATAAACATTCTCCTGGACGCAAAAGTGAAGATATCGGGTTCAAATTTGGCAGGAACATTGAAAGTCCTTCCACATACCTTGTTATTGAAAATGGTCCTAATCGATGGCAGCCCACGCCTACCGTATAAAACAAGTTGAAAACACATCTGTTTTCTGGGAGTTTTGCTTAGTGCTTATGGACTGCAACATAAAAATTTCCACCGTTCCACCATCAAAATTGAAAAAATCTGCCACGCCCATCTTTAAAAATTTAGTTTAAAATCGTTTTAAGCATATTGGTCTCAACGTCTATCCACATGTCCATCTGCGTAATGTCTATAATAAACACTCTCTTCTAAGGAAATGGAAAATTTCGCCACCTATCACTCAATATTATAGAGTATCGGAATTTAATTTTTCATACCCACCATCGAAGGATACGGTGATGTATCCGTATTGTCGGCTTGTTTGCGATATGCAGAAGGAAAGTTCGGAGACTCCGTAAAGCATATACATTCTTGATCGACGTGAAATTTAAAATCGATTTAAGCATGTCCGTCTGTCTTGTTCGAATGTTCGCTCCTTCTGCTATGCCTGCTAATCCCCCGCTACTGGATTGCCTGGAATAGTTTCGTTTACCTAACAGATTTTGCGGGAAGTCTCGACAATCTTTGCTTTCATCGGCAGCTGCAAATGCTTCTTTTTATGACTACGACAGGTAGAGCATAAGAAGCAAATTTCTCTGTCATAGTTTTTGAAACACTCGCAGCTTGGTATCCACACACAAATTGTCTCAAGTAAACTATTATGACATGTTTTTCTTTGAAAAATGCTTTTAGAAGGATGTAAATACTCTTTAAAGACATGTGTTAATAGAATAGAGAAATTAGAAATCATCACCTAAGACATTGGGCTACAACACGCCAGCCGGGACTCAGTTGGTAGGTGCGTTTTGAGAAAAGCTTGAAATTTCCAGAAAAAAGATATTTCTAAGTAATGAATTTTTTTTCACATAGTTTGGTTGGTTTACGTCTAACAAATCTCATATATTTTTTTTTTCAAAAAACCTGCTTTGGTTTCTACGTGTAAACATACAGCTCATCGTAAAAGCAAAATGCTCTTGATGTGTCAAATATTTGTCTGTAGCAAATATAACTTTTCCACTTTTATTTTTTTTTATTTTTGTTTTATTTATGTTTTTTTCCCCATTCTTAGCTACTGACGCTATTTTCGATTTTAACTTTTCCATACCTATGCTATATTTATTGTTATATGAAATACGCTGGTCTTTTTAGAATTTATTACACCGAATGAAAAACAAAAAATATTTATATGTTCATGTCAATCAAATAAATAAACTTGTTTGTGGATTGCAACAAATTTTATTATGGATATTACGTGCGAGGGGTACGTTAAAATTGTGACCCTGAAAATTTAAATAAACAGATGAAAATAACAAAAATGTTCTCAGAATTTTAAATTCTTGAAGTCAATCCTACACTGTAGAGAGAGTATTCATATATATAAAATACCAAAAAATGTAATTTGTTCCCTTCCCAAGGGTTTATCTTTCGTGAGGAAGCGTCTGAAAAATAATCTAATGAAATCCATATTTGGTAGTATAGCTTTATTTGTCACACACACTATTCTCAAACAAATTTCATAATAAAGGAATTGCAAATTAGGCATGGTTGCCATATAAAACCTAAATTTGTGGAGAACCAATATACAGAAAGGGGTTCAAAAAAGTGTCTCATTTCGGGCAAAGTTTCCAGTTGTCTTTGATATGCTAAATTATATTGTATTAATGCATATTACACGAGAAGTGTACTTTTTTCTTCATCCATTCGAACTATTTTTTCACGAGCTATTTGGCAAGTAATGGTTGGCTATATTCAAAGCTTCAGTTTCGAGCGAACGAAAAAGTCAATCAGCTTCAAAAACCTATTTCCAAATTATAACAACCGTTCAAAAACGGTATAAAACTGTCACTCGTTATAATTGAAGATGTTATTCGACTAGTTCCCTTTGATTTTGACAGTTCTATAAATAAGACTTTTCCTTTTTTTTTATAACGAATCACTCATCGAGTGGCCGCATTTCTCGAAGCAACAATTTATTTCTTGTATACCCTCACCGAAAGTGAAGGGTATATTTTTGTTTTATCGTTTTGTTTATAACGCTCAGAAGGAAACTTCGGAGACCCCACAAAGTATATATATTCTCGATCAGCATCAAATTTAAAGTCTTAGATTTAACATCTGTGGGAAAAATTTTCTTGAACGAAGAAATGAAGATCTCTGCTTCAAATTTGGCAGATACATTGCAGGTTTTTTCACATACGTTACTATGGAAAATGGTCCTAATCGATCACAGGCCACGCCTACAGTATAAGCTGAATGCACGTCTATTTTCTGGCTGTTTTGTTCTGTCTGTTTTTCACGGTATTCCATGGATGGCTGTTTTCCGCGGTATTCCATAAAAATAGAAAAAATCTGCCACGCCTACCTATTAAAATTTAGTTTTCCCCTTTAAAGATGATGGGTATAAAAGATTCGGCACAACCGAATATAATTTTCTTTCCTGTTTTTTTTTATGATTTTTAAGGTGATTTGTTTTTATGATCACTCAGGGAATGGTTCCCTATTCGTGTACCTGGTGTTGATCAGGGGAAAGATAAAGAAATAAGCGGAATATCCGTAGCTTAGTGGGTGTGCGCCTCATCAGTAAAGTATTATTTCTTGACCGCACTGCCCTTTGCAAATAAGAAAAGTAATCACTGAGAGTAATTTTATTTAGAAAAATAATTTTCGCTATTTCAGGGAACGGTCCGAACATTTATGGACTTACATCTGAAAAAATCTGCTATTTTTTAGTTATCAAATATCATCGCAATTACAATATTATTTATACTGACATTTTCAGAATTAAACGAGATTTAAAATGGCATCTCCCGTTGAAATATTTTTCCTTCATTTTTGTCGCTGTTTTTTTCTTATAAGAACTTGTTCAAAACGCAGTGTTAAAGAAGAGTCAGCCTGATTCAATTCATTTATCGTCTTTGAACTAAATGTACCAATTTTCACATAGACTCTCTTTAGGAGTATGGACGTCCAGACTGATTTGCAATCGATTCAAAATCTGATACTGCATCGATGACATTAATTGAAGATAAGTGTATCTAAAGTCGTTCTTAGTTTCGCCTATATCCACATAAACTTAATAAATCTTTATACTAAGCCAGGAAAGCCAGGATACAATTATTATGCTAGTGCCCTTTGCTGATCGATATATGGAAATTCATTTTAAATTGCTTGTAATTTTATTCTTTATTAGAACTATTGTTCTCTACCTTATCGAAGCAATCATTTAAACTACGTATAGGAAATTTAAATAACTTTAATTAATATGAAAAGTTTTTGCAAAGAATAGCACAACAACAAAATGAAAAGAAAAAAAATAAAATTTTTATTTGATTTAAAAATTCAAAATTTATATGTTACAGAAAACAACAAGTTGAAGAAACTTTGAAGCCTTAAAGCAAATCTTGATAACCTTTTTAATAATTGAAATAAGTTTACTGTAATCTTCCTATAAATAAATCAATACAATATAATCGCTCCATATATGTATTGCTTAAGAGTAACATAATAATATTTGAAAACTTTTCTTATGTAAATACTTATCACCAAAACATTGTATTGTATTCCATTTCATTTTTAACAAAACGAAATAAATATACATTGAATGTCTTGAGTTAATCGATGTAAGGTAATCAAAAGTTTCTAGTATAAAGGAAATATAGAGGATATATATATGCTTAGGTTTGGTTGGTTTTTATTCTTGCACTTCACTTATATCTTTGTTTATGAACTTTTTTTATAGCCTTCACTATATCAGGAGTATCAAGAAATACATGACACAAAAGATTTATACAAAAAGATTCCATATAGAAGCAGAATTTATTTTAATTTAAATGCTCTCTTACTCATTTCTTTATCTATCCGATCTTGAGAAATAAAGTTTTCCAACTTGGAACGTATAACGTTGTTTCCATTCCGTAGATAAAATATGAAAATAGATATGATTCTCCCACACACACACACAAGCACTTCCGACAATCAATAAACATCTTCGAGAATATCTACTCGGGAATAAGTATTGAAGATATTTCTCATTTAATTTAATTCGTTTAATTTTTCATTACAAAATTCGAATATAATTCTTTTACATTTTTGTTTAAAAATTTAGATCTTAAGTTGAATTGAAATACGAAAAATATTTCACAGTTTTTAATACTTTAGTAAGTCTAGTAAGCTTCTAATTGCTCAAGTGGTAGCCATTTCGAACTTTCTAAAGCGTCATACAAATTGCGATCTGAATCCAATGCTTCGCGATTAATTTTATCAACATCCAAAATGAACTTGTGCTCAACTAAAGCATAATCATCCTCTTCCCTGTTCGTCGCAATTGAGGTATGTTGTTGTTCATACTGGGCTGTACGTTGAGCGCTCCAAGCCTCAGCCTGTTGAGCCAAAGTTTGAAGATTGGAATGTGATTGAGCCATGCTTTGTTGGTGATATGTTCCGCTAACGTCAGCAGCTGTAGAAATAGCTTGATCGTAATAACCTTGCCAAGCATTATAACCTTGCCAGTAAGTGGTGTTTGGATCATAATGTTGAGAATAATCCGTCCCCGAGACATTGGAGGTAGAAGCACTGGCGATTGCAGAACCCCCATATCCATAATTGCTGGTTGTACCCAATGCAACGCCTAATTCATTTTTTGGTTTGGGTACAGCATTGCAAATCTTAATGGGTTTCGTACCTAATCCTATGTATCCGTTCATATCATATAAAGAAGATTTTTGTTCATCTTCGATACCAAAACGTACAAAACCATAACCTTTGGAAAATCCCGAGCTATCTAGAATGACTTTGGCTGTCTTAATTGATGTATATTTTGACGAGAAAACTTTGTATAACTGATAGTCGTCCACATCTGAACTTAAATCACCAACCCAAACACTGAATTCACGCTCATTGCCGGGCATTTTATAAGAATTGCTGGCACTATTCAAACGAAATCGAACGATAGGATTTGTTCCTGGTATTGGTTTACCGTTCAATTTATGCATAGCATCCATAGCCTGTTCATCGGTGGCAAAATTCACAAAACAATAACCTGCTGGTTCACCAGTGTATTTGTTACGCATCAGACGCACGTTAGTAGGATCTTCGCCCATTTTTCGGAAGGCTGCTATAATGAAATTTTCGGTCATGTATGGTTCCAAACTTCCCATCCATAACTGACAATGCACAGAAGAAGTCATCCTTTCAATTTTTAAAAATTTGTTTCTTCAAGAAAATTCTCTTTTTAATCTTTGTTTTCTTTTTAATTTTCAATTTGTGTCTATAAAGAAACTTTCTATCGATATATTAGACAGTCCGGAAATTTTTTGAGATTTTTTCTGACAGCAGGTTACTTTTCTGACAAAAGGTAACTTTCTTTTTTTCTAATTAGAATTGAAGGTATATACGAAGGTTGTCTCAATAAGAGTGACAAGTAAATTTTGAATGAATTGTGGTATTTTTATCGCATTCTAAAGTACACATGTTCCGATTAAGTTTAGAAAAAATATTTGGCAAATGGCCCACGCTGCTCTAATGACGGTCCATTATTCGCTTCATGAAATTTTCGATGAATTTTTGACATAGATATGGCCATTTATTACCATTGAAGCTTTTGATTTCGGTTTCTACTTTATGCATATAAACTCGAGATTTTCCCAAACCTCAAAGAAAGAAATTGCACGGCGTTAAATCGCATGATTGCTTATGAGTTGACATCAGAATTTCGTAAGATGATTTGGTCCGAAAATCGTTGCTGCCATAAATTGATTGTTTCATACGCGGAGTGACAGGTGGCGCCGGCCAACCGCTGAAACCGCATTTTGTCCAGATTCATGTCGTTCACTTGAGGTCCAAAGAAATCCCTTATCATGTCCTTGTAAAAAATAGGTTCAGCAGTCATTGCAATTCCGGCCTTATTTTCAAAAAATTAAGGCCAAATCGCACCATCTAACGAAAATCCGCATTAGACGGCTGCTCTTTGTTGATGTATTTGTTTCTTATGATCGCTTGAGGATTGGAGGCTCAGAGCCTCCAATTTGACAACTTGGTTTATTTACAAAGGCATTCACGCGCTTCCTCCATAGAATTGACTTTTCTCGAAAAATCGGTATTCGCTTCATTTTGTTTAATTACCTATTGAATGAATTGCGTGCGCTCCTTTTTTAATAACCGAAACAATGATAAGTGACAGCTGTCAAATTTTATATTCGTCACATGTATGAAGAAAATTTCGCAAAAATTTAAATAATTTTCTCTTATTGAAACTTTAGTTATGTAGAGCAGGCTTATCTCTATTTTTTAGATGATCGGTTATGTTACATCTAATTTTTAAATGAGAAGATCAAAGTGATCATATAAGAGAATATTAAGTTTTTTATTTCAAAAAAATTAAGAAAAATAAATAAATTCATGCCGCTTATGAAACTGCTACTGTAGTAGGAAGCACTTGCCAAAATTGATTCCCGAAATTTCGTTCTGGAAATTTTTCAGTGAAAGTTTTAACGCCTTTAAATCGTCTTGCCCTTTGGATCGGGGTCTATCTTATATTCTCTACGCCTATCCGAAGTAAGGCGTAGTTTAACTACAAAATTTAAGTTTAAATCTAATGACCATCGGTAAGATTCCCAGAGCAGCTTCTTCCTTGGATCCATTGAGTCTGATAAATGCTTGCTGCATAGGTCTTAACCGCAAACCACTTTGCCACTAGCATGTGAGGCATATGAGGCTTTCAGGAGTAGGCATTTTCTCAGGCTTCAAACGTAATTCGTTCCTCAATTATTCGGATTGAGCGCAATGGAAAAATAGGTGCCCTGCGTTTTCTGTTACCATACACAGTAAACATCGCGGATCGTCTGCATGTTTGAAGCGATGGAGATGAGTCTTGAATTGATTTACTAAGGTCTATCTGTATGTCTATTTGCATCTAGAAGACATGATAAAGACCTTTAGAAGCAATGAAGCTTGAATCTCCTATAAACCATCATAGAGACGAAACTCAGTTTCCGTCTACTGTCTTGCTAGTCAGCGGTTGTCGAACTATAGTATTCCGAATTTAAACATCTTGAAGGTCATTATAATTTGAAATATAAGTTGAGTTCTTATTAATTTCTCGATCAAAAAGATTCGAGAAAATATAATCTTTCAATTCCAATACGTACGTTTAGGGTTCATCTCGTATAAATATTAAATCCTTAAGTGCTGAACTTTTGTGAGACAAAACATCTGCGAAATATAACAAAATTTTTAGTCATCTAACCGAGTAAGTGTAATAACGAACCAAAGAACTTCTTAATCTTACTTAAAAAACATTTTTGCAAATATTCATTTATTTATTTATTTTTTTTTTTTTTTTATTACAACTCTTGCTTAGCAAAGTATCATTCAAATGCCGAATAAAGTTGTCTTTAAAGCTTAAATGAAAAGAAAGCAAAGAATAAATAAAGTAAACGAAATAAAAGTTTTAGAAGTGAAAAGAACATAATTTCATTATCCGTAGTGTTGAACGGCACTCTGAAGTTAACTGTAAATCGTTTACTCTATTAATTTGCATGTTTTGCATGCAGACGTTAAACATTTTTTTCATAGTTTCAGAAAATTTGCAGAATTTTTTTGCTCATTTTTATTTTTTATTTATTATTTTTTTTTTTTTTTTTACTTGTAATTTCTTTTCTTTTTTGTTTTTGTTTTGCTACTACAGGAGTATTACAAATTTTTGCTTTAATATATTACTATTTAAAGGGAACTTATTGTTTGATTTAATGATTTTCATTTCAAAGTTTTTCTCTTATTTCGATTATTTTCTCAATTTTCTTATGTGTTGCTTGTAGTAGAAAAAAAAAACTGGATAAGATGCCAAACAAAGATATGCGAGGGATGGTCAACGATTTTACAGAACTTTTTTTCTAGAGTTGCTCTCGACATACTGCTTACATATTTTTAAATTTTTATATAAATTGCGCGAGCTCTTATCTATCTTTCGTTTATTACTCTTTCAGTTGCTTCCGTTTCAAGCGTACAGAAATTGTCGCGGAATTTATCTTCAAACTTGCATTCTTTGCAAATTTGTGATAAAAAAGAATAAGTCACAAAACTTGCTTTTCGCGAGCACAGAAGATGAGTTAAATTAACTGATTTGTTCAGAATTTAGCAATTAAAAGAAAAAAAAAAGAGTTGCACTCATTCTTAAAATACCCGATGAATTTCCTTCTTTTTTTTATGTAACCAATCACACTTTGGGTGGTTCCTTACATGTGTAGCATGGTGGAAAGAGAAGCAGAGAGAGAGATAGAGAGAGAGAGAGAGAGGGAGAGAGAGACAGACAGAGAGAGAGAGATAGAGAGAAAGGGAGTTACCCCAGCCTAAGGGATGTTTGTCCTTTACCCTTTGTAGCTATAAACCCATATCAGTCGTAATTAAAATATATTCCATTGAACTGGGTTTTGAACTCGAGTATGTCGAGAAAGAAAGTAGCCGCAGCCTAAGCGATGTTTGTCCTTTAACCTTTATAGCTAAAAAGCCACCCCAGGCGTAATTAAAATATATTCTATAGTACGGGATTTTGAACTACGGTATGCCGACTTGACAAAAACTTTTTTGAACTATTTGGCACGAATTAGTTCACACCTTAAAGTCATCCGCTATCATTTTTAAATGTTTCTATGATCCATTATCAATTTCCTCATATTCTTGGAAGCTCATATTCTTCTAAGCTTCTTAAAAAAGTCTTTAATCCTTATAATTATTCCTTTTATTAAACGTAAACAGAAATCTATGTGGTTGGACTGAAAAATACATTTTTTGTAAGAAAAATGCGCTTATTTCAAGAGATTACGAAAAAATCTATATTTTATTGAAAGTCCAGTACAATTCGCGTCCTGAAATAATATCTGGTCTGGCTAACTAGAAATTGAATCTATTTCGAGTTATAATAATAGAAGTTCTACTCAGACAGTCTATAAGTCTGTGTATAAAAATGTTGCCAAAATATCAAAAGCAGAAATGATTGATGAAATCAGCGATTGTGGTAAAATATTGTACAGTTCAGCTCTGCCGATATCTTCTAAGGGCTTGTTATCCGTTCGGCAAACGGGAAACGATATCATACTGAAATTTCAGGCTGTAATGTCTTTCCATATTTTGATTTTTCTTTGAAGACCAACACAATTGTCACAGGCATTGTTGATAGCTTCGCTCAGCGATAGTTTCATTGACTAAGAGCAGCTCCTTCCCCAGCCAATTCGTTCAAAATGGAATGCCAAAGACTTCACTTTCAAGGTTAACGGCTAATCTGAACTATGTTTTTTTTTCTTTACTTTTGATATTGTATCAAAATTTGGCAGCACTTTTCTCTATGTTACCTGTAAACTTGATCTGTTTAAACTTCCTGGAAACTACGTGTTGCTCATCTGAGAAAGATAAGTTATAGGACTGCTTAAGACTCCATAAGTTGACACATATTGAAAGGTAAACCAAAGCTATTTCTTTAAAAACAAAAACGATACGAACTTATTTCTACCCTCACTATTGCAAATTCTTCGTTCGATCTGTTTGAAAATCGCCCTCAAGCAACAACATCGCCAAGATAAATAGTAAACTACAATGCAAAATTTATACAAAATTTAAAGCCTTAAGAGGCATAAATTAAAAAAGAAACATTGTGACTCTGACATGTAAACATTTACGAAATTTCTTTATCTACCCTCGTGCATACTTGCATTTGTTTTCGTGTATGTTGTGTTTGTGTGTTAGAATGTTTTTCCTTGAGACATTTCAATTTTCAAGTGACAGTCAAGACGTCAGAGCTTAATGTTCTTTGTTAATGTTTTCATAGCTTAACATATACATGCACACTGTTACACATGTGCATACGTTTGCAGATTTTCTTACACTTCTACTGATAGATTTTAATTAGAAGTTAAATATAAAATTTTTAATTTTATATGAGAAAACGAGAAAAATGAGAATGTTCTTAATGACAGTTTGAAGTTAATGCCGAACTTATAAACTAAAGTTAAATTTCACATGAAATTAATACTGAAATGAGAAAAAGTTTTAATAAAATTCTTATTCAAAATTATTTTGCAAAGATCTTTGGAAACACGATATATTCAAATTCAACTATTTTTGTTATTAATTTCATTATATTTAAATATGTTTTACTATTTAAGTGCTAATAAATATTATTTCAATGAATTCTTTTGAAAAAAAAAAATTAGTAGAGAACGGTAGAGTAAGTTTCACATGCTCCATGAGTCTACAAAAGCTATAATATATCATTACTATGCGTAAGCAAACTTAACGGCATACACCAAGCTGTCTGTCCGTTTTTCTGCTATATGTCTGTCTATCTGTCCATTTATTTTTACAAGTTGCAGTATTTGAGATATTTTGACGAATTCTATTGAAAATGCAAAATGGTTTACGCTTGAGGTAAAATTGCCGCAAAGACGATATTGCCGTCCACAGTTCCTAACTAGTAGATGGCTGTGAGTAATGTGCTAATGCGTTCCAATCGGGATCCTTTTGAAAATCTTTAAATTTTTAATGTTTACATCTTTCGGATAAGTAAGTTTTTACGTTGTTGGAAAAGTTGCTTTATTTTCAGAAAGATTAAAAGATTTTGTATTGTTGCGTATATAAACTTGCATCTGGTATCTTTAAAACGACAGAAAGTTTCTGTACAAAAAGTCTTAAGTCTTTCTTATTATAAGTACGGAAAATTAATAATAGAGTATTACAGATTTATCTGGCAGTAAGGTCGGCTAGCTCATTACCTGGAATACCAACATAAAACAGCATCCACATACATCTCAATTTTTTTCGAATTTCGATTTAATTTTCCCAAATTTCTACTATCGAAGTAGTGTCACTGTTAAGAGCAAGAAGGGCATCGTGGGTTCGTAGACCATTCCTAGGTAATACGCAGAATTTGCCTTTACGCTGTGAAGCAAAAATTACTACGTGATAAATTCCTACAGTCTCAATATTCGTCCAAGAGACTATTCTCTATTATTTCATTATTATCTCTTCATCTCTCTTCAGGAAAAGCGACAGTATTATTAATTTTGAATGATAATTCTATTCGTAAGCCCCTAAAGTGTTGCTCATATAATTCTTTACTAGTTATTTCTTTGCTATAAAATGTAAGATCAGTTCTGACAGAAAAATTTAAAAGCTTTTCCAATTGGGTTTATTCTCATGCCAAAACTTAAAGGATCAAAAATCTGTCGGTATGGTTAGTATTCCTTAAGTCAAATATTACCTTTTGCTGGCTACTCAATAATTACTAGCTACAGATTGAAACGGATATTCTAATTGCGGTGCTGTCGCTAATGTGGCTAAAGTGGGCAAGAAGGAGGAAGTGATCTATTTCTTCCTCCATCCGATTAGTGTTGCCAATTGGTACTGCTCTTAGCAACAGCTGATTTCGAATGTGAATAGTACCAATTGGCAACATTGTGGTCAATCAATAATATAATCATAAGCTTACGGCTACGAAATTCTAAATAGATTGTGAATATAGCTAACGTAAGCAGGAAAGCTTAAAACTACTTTAGAATAAAACATAATATAGACTAAATGTGCATAGATTTTCTAGTAGATTGGTATAACTGTTACGAACAACTGACATAAATTCGAGACACTCTGTTATCGTGTTAGGTTTTTTCTTTGTTTAAATAATCTTGTTGTCAGCGACTTTTTTTTTTTGGTTCACCTCCAGCATGGTCTCTCATTAATAATTTGTTGAGCTACTTCCAGTTTATACGCACGCTATGATGATATTAAAAAAGAAATCTACAATTTCATTATTTTTTGTCCACAGTACTATAATAAGTAATTTTTGAAAATTTTTAATAAATTCAGTTCACGACCAAAAAAAAAACACCAAGTGAAGCAACAATTATTTTTCTCTCTTCATTCTAAGTAAATTGAATTCCTACCGATTTATGCTGGTTTCAATCCAAGACTCTTTGTCTGCTCAAGTAGGGCTACTTTCTTACTTCTCAAAGTCTAAGAAAAGCATAATTTGTTTTGGAGGCAACAAACCAGACTTCCTTTCGTCACTTAATTTATACGCTGTCAAAAAAAATGAGAAAAATAATGATGGATGACGATGAAAAATGATTTCAAATTATAGTCGTTTTTTTTTTTTTTTTTTTTTTTTTTTTTTTTTTTTTTTTTTTTTTTGCTTTACATTAGAAAGGCAGTCATGAGTTATTTTTACATTATATTTCCATTTGAAAACATTTAAAAATCATAACCTTAAACAAAGTCATTTACTATCAAGAAATTATTCTCTTTCTTAAGGAACAGACACACAGTAAACTTTCTTTTCAAACCGATGTCAATAAATTTAATAAAATCGAAATTGTTATAAAAATAAAACGTACAAACAAACGAATGCATATTGTTTAAGTTCATTGCATTCTAAACACGTAATTTAATATTTTAGAATTTTAAAACAAAGACCAAAAAAGGAAACAATGCTCAGAAGGCAAAAAAGGAAAAGAAGAAGAAAAAGAAAAAGAAAAAATGCATACAAACAGTTGAAATGAAATGAATTGAATGGAATTGAATTTCATTTTATGCAGTTTCACTTACTGAGAAGACACGTCACTTCAATGTAAAACACTTCAACTACTGGCACATAACAACACCCTTTCATTCCACCTATGGTACGCCTTCTCTATTATCCCGTTCTTTCTCTTTTTCTGATCGTTTTTTTTCTTTCTTTGGTATGTTGTTCTATTTCTTACGTATGAATGTAGTTTTCTTCCTTCCTTGACTTGGTTGCCCTTAACATCTTTTCAACACAAATCTATCAGGAACATCCGAATGTTTGTGTGAGCATTTTTTCTTTTTCATTTTTTTTTTTTTTTTTTTCGTTCTATTAGATGCATGCGTCTATCTGTTTCCCATACTTTTACGGATTTTTCAGTTTATTTCTTTTTTATTTTTTTTTTATCTTTCTTTTTTTTTGCCACCGAATTTTTACAACTTATTTTCCGAATGACAAGCGAAACGTAATGCAAAAGAATATCTCAAAAGAAAAAAATAAATAAAAAGAGAGCATAAAACTCGTAGGAAGGAACTCTTGCAATGACTGACTGTGCAAATGTAATTTTGGGTTGGTGTGATGTATAGTGACAAGCAATGGCACTTTTAGTAGAAGTTGAAGGTTTACACATTACACACAAGCAATGACTTTTTTACTGTTTTTTTTTTTTTTTCATACCCAACACCAAAGGATTTGGGTAGATTAATTTTGTCAAGTTGTTTGCAACACCCAGGAGGAAGCTTCAGACACCACAAACTTATTCTTGATCGGCATTAAAATCGATTTAAGCATGTCCATCTGTCCGTCTATCAGTCTGTCCGTTTGTGTAATGAAGATATCGGCTTTATATTTGGCAGAAACATTGGAAATTCTCGTATACAGGTTGGTATTGAAAATGTGCCAAATCAGTCGAAGAACACGCCCATATTAAAGCGTAAATCGGTAAGACCTCTGTTTTCGAAAACTAAAAAAAAATTAGTTTTATTCTTATTACTGCAGAACCATAGCAGATAGATTTACAAAAATTGGATAGGATCGATCACGCCCACCCGAAATAATATAGTATTGAAATATAATTGTTTTTGTGAAAACGTTTCTTATATCAAGAAAGAAACTTCAGAGATCCTATAAAATGTATAATCTCTTGATCAGTATCAAATTCAGTACCCATTTAGGCGTGTCCGTTCATTCGTTTGTCCATTTCTCTGTTTGCTTATTTCTTGAATGTCTGCGGTAACAATTTTATCTTTTACAAAAATTAAGATCTCTGGATTAAATTTGACAGAATCAGTGAGAGTTATTGCACATACTTTGGTATAGAAAATGGGCGAAATCGGTTAAAGGATGCACCTACAGTTACAGAACGTAAGCTGAAAACACATCCGCCTTCTTTGTGTTTTCCTTACTATTCATAAACTAAACCATAGACATTTCTATGGGACTCTATAAAAATGGAGCAAATGGACCACGCCTACCTTATATTATAGAGTTAAGAAATGTACTTTTTTCTTCTTATTTTTGAAGACAAAGTTGATGGGTGTAACAAATTCAGCACAACTAGATATAGTTTTCTTATTTGCATTTATTTTATTTTATTTTTTATTTAGTGTTTAACAAACACTCAAAAACACACACGCACACAAACACATACACACTCACACATAGACGCGTCCACATACAAAAGTTATAATCATAGTAACCAAAAACCATGTTGAAGCAACAACTTGCAATGAATGCGTCATGAATAACTGACAATGGAATCCATGTCATCTATGGCTGCTGCATAGACCGATGAATAATATGAAGCAAACGTAACCGGCTGATCGTATGAATGTGTTTGATATGAGAACCTTTGCAGTTATTATCAGTTTGTATGAATATTGCATTTCAGTGGTTTGTGTGTAGGATATGTACCAAATTACCGACCAATACAGATATAAATACTGTATTATGGTACGTGTGTGTGTGTGTGTGTGTGTGTATGCGTGCTTGGGGAATGAAAACTATTGGACACTAACTATTAACTACAACTGCAAACACTCGAAAATGTCACTAAATTCTACTACTTGACATTGTCCCTGTTTGCTTATCTTCTCTAAACGTAACTGACACGTACACGTAGTTAGCAATAAGCTCTTAAAATTACGTACAAAATAAACACTTTTTCGAGTACAGGTGTTGTATATCAAAGAGCTTTTTTTACGCCACTTCTGGATTGATGTCGTCTACTTGCATAAATTTTATTCCATTTCTTCCTTACGCTGCAGCAATTTTTACAGCACAGCATCGTTACACGCCTTAAGTGCCACTAGTTCCGATTTGAAATATTTCGCTTATAATTCAACACAGTTTTCTTTTCTTTTTTTTTTTTTTTTATAAAATTTGTCATCTTTGGACCAAAAGTAGATGTTAAGAAATTTTCTTGGAATTCCCAAATATTCTTAAGAAACACGTGTGAAGTAACTTATATTTTTTTCCCACTTTTAATTAAAGCTCTATATGAAAATTGAGGCAACTTGCACTTATTTTTAGTGCTTTGTTCATAACGGGGGAAAAAAGACTCGCATTCTGGTCAACTAATCCTTGATGAATTGATGAAATTTTTGCAAAAAATAAACGTACTAGTGAACAGGGTAATGAATCCCGACAGAAAGATCAACAGATTGCTGTCTATCGACCAGACAGATAGTCGTTCTGATTCAGAAAATGATTCCAGATCCAGATTTCTATAACAAAAATTGAACATATTTCAAACCCTTGTAGGGTGCAGCATACCTCCGCAGGAATTTTCATATAACAATTCTTAAAAGAAGCCTTTATATGTGAAGCATTCGTACAATTAATCCGATTCGACAGCTAGCAGACGGACAGACTACCAGACCGATTGAGATCCGAATATTCGAACCGACTTAGAAAATGTTTCTAGATCGATTGGTATAACTAAAGGCGCATGCATCCGAAGGAATTCTCATATAATAACTTTTTTAACATAAGACATTATGTCTACGGGAAGTAGTCGGGAAGTTAATCCCACGTGAAGTGAACAAGCGGATGTACAGACGGAAATCTTGTAAGTACTACGTATATTTCATAGAAAAACTTTTTTAAAATAAGGTATTAGTCCGATTCGACATCAGCAGGCGGACGAACTAACAGACCGAGAAAAAAACGAAGAGTCGATACTATTTAAAAAATTGTTCCAGATCGATTAGTATAACAAAAGGTGTAAGCAAGGAATTTTCATATAACAATTTTTTTGATATAAGGCATTATATGGAAAGTAGTCGGAAAGTTAATCCAATACAAAGTGAACAAGCGGATGGACAGACGAAAACCTCATAGGTACTACATATACTTCGTATAATAGCTTTTTCAAAATAAGATGTTCGATTCGACTTGAAGTAGACGGACAAACTAACAGACCCAGAGAAAAACGAAGAACCGATACGCCTTAGAAAATGGTTCCGGATCGATTGGTATAACAAAAGGTGCCTGCATCCGCGGGGCATTTTATATAAAAACTTTTTCAAAATCAGTCGTTATATGTCAAATAATCCTAAAGTTAGTCCAATGTGTAGTGAACAGGCGAATGAACACACGAATACGTTGACAGAATAATGAACCATCAGAGATACGAACAATCGTTCGGATTCGAAAAATGATTCCAGATCGATTGGTGTAACAAAAGGTGAATCTATTTCAAACCCTTATAGGTACTACATACATCTGAAAGAATTTTCATATAACAACTTTTCTAAAAAAAAAACGCGTTATATGGAAAGTAGGCATAAATTTAGCCTGATTCGACATTAAGGAGATGGACAGACGGCTACCAGACCGACAGAGACATAAATAGTTGATCCGATTTAGACAATGGTTCCGGATCAATTGCTATAATTAAAGGCGCATGCATCCGAAGGAATTTTCATATAATAACTTTTTCAAAATCAGACGTCTTATGCGAGGTAATCGTAAAGTTAGTACGATTCGGCATCAAGTAGACGGGCGGACAGACAAATAGACGGACAGACCGACTAACAGATCGACACTACTAGTAAATACCTTACTACTAATAATGTAGGACATGCACACAGACGCAAGATGGTATATGACCGATATATGAAATAAATAAATCCTCGCTCTACCTTGGAAAATAAACAAAATATTCCATATAAGTTACAACCTGTGTGTATGAACATATTGCGCCTTAACCTTACTTGTGAAAGTTTAACAAACACCTGCTATTTATTTACAACAAAAGAAAAGCAAATAAACAAAATCTTTTAAATTTGAACTAAAGAATGAATCGTGTTACCGTCTTGCTTCGTACAACGCTATCGTAAGCATTTATCAGAATTTCCATAAATTAATAGAAAAGAAAGTTCAAGTGCATCAAGTGAATTCAAAGTAACAATTTCGAAGATGTGTTATAACAGAAGTTCGATCACACACACAAGTTGTTATGTTTTGTATGTATGTTATTATGTATCTTTGTTAGTTGGTTGATTAGTTCGATATTTTTGTTAGTTTTTGTAACTGTTTTTAACTGCTTTTACAAATTCCTTAACGTATATTCTACATTTTCTTTCTTTACATGTCTTGTCTTGTCTCTTAATATGCATTCTCAGTTCAATTATTTTAAAATTTTCTTACGACAAATGTCTTACATTTGCATGGTAAGGAAGAAAAGAAAAAAAAAAAGAAAAGAAAACTCATAAGTTGATGTAACTGCTTTAAAGGAAATTTATTGCACATACAAGAGAAAGTTGTAATACTCTACAGAGTGCTAATATTTAACAATTTTATACATAAATGCGTGTAATACTTAAGTTCCCGTAGAGATTGTAGCACAAATGTACGTACGTACGGACATGAACATTAAAATTCCAGAGCAGGTATTATTCTTCTTCTTTTTTTTTGACTAAGAAATGAATTCTTTTTCTCTTTCTGTCTCTCTCTTCCTCTCGGTACAAAATTTTCTTCTTCTCTGTGTAAATTGCTGTTCCCTCTGTTTTCTTTATCGCTTTATATAACTTTATATGCCATCAAGGATCGTTTAAGTACCTCATACAATTCTCCAAAAACCATAACTTTTGTATCGTATATGATTTATTTCGGTTACTCTTAACAAGCACTTGAGGAT
This sequence comes from Glossina brevipalpis, assembly GCA_000671755.1. Lineage (NCBI taxonomy): Eukaryota > Metazoa > Arthropoda > Insecta > Diptera > Glossinidae > Glossina > Glossina brevipalpis. The sequence continues at coordinate 1,543,415 of KK351042.1, forward strand.
GATACTGAAGATGCATATGTTAACATATCGCACATTATATAACAGTTTAAGGCATTGTGCACACTATATGTCACTGAAATACAAACATGAAACATGTCTTCAGGATATCGATATAGATATGAAAGTTTTGAAAACTTTCCTTCTTTTTTTTTTTGTTTTTGCAGTTATCACATAAGAGCGTAATTTTAACAACTTTTGTATTTATTCTAAAAATACGTGTTTCAAGTCCCATAGTAATCTAAATGAAAATACTTTCAAATTCAATTTATGTTCTTATATCAAAACTAAGTTTCACACACACAAACATAATTATACTTTAAGTTTGAATATATAGATGAATGGATTCGTAATTATTGAGAATTGAAAGGAATGAATTTATTAAAGAAATTTTACAATTTTCTTTACATAACTTCACTTCGCTTTGATGTAAATATTGATGTAATCTATGAGAATTTACTCATTTCTTTCGAATGTGGTCATGAAGTGTTAACATATATACGTATATAAGGTACTTAGAATATGTTTATCATATATTTAGTATAATATAATATAATATGTACATACCTGTAAATTTCTTGCTAAATTTCACAGAGAAAGAAGAATATAAAGCAATTTCATAAATCAATAATTTATTTCATAACGAAATGTGAATGGAAAATGGATAGTATATGGCATAAACCGAATCTTTTTCATACTTGTCATTTACATTAACTTGACTTTCGTTATGGCTCATTTCGAAAAGCCTATAAGTATAGGAATAGGCACATACAGACGATCGCAGACAACCAAAGTACGCACAAGGATGTCTAAGCGACTGTACAAATATACAACCATAAGGACAGACGACTTTAAGGATGGATGGTTGCAAAAATAGACGACACATCAGCGACTGTAAAGTTCGACGAATGTAAATTTCGACAAATGTAAAGTTTGACGAATGTAAAGATCGACAACTATAGGGATAGATGTCTATAAAAATCAATGATGAAAAGGATAGGTATCTGCACGTATAGATGACTGTGAAGATCCATGACGATAAACGTAGACGATTATATGAATAAACGGCCAGACGGTGAGAGTAGAAAACCGTTAGGGTGGACGAACGTGCATACAGCCAAGCGCGATCAAACATAAACGACCGCGTAGGTGGACGATCGAAGGATAGACAACGTTATGAATGGATGATTGCAGATTGAATAGACGACTGTGAAGATCGGCGACTGTAAAGTGCGACGACTGTGAATATCGACGACTGTAAGGATAGATGACTGTAAAGATCAATTATGAAAAGGATAGACGATATCTGCAAGTATAAATGACTGTGAAGATCAATGACGATAAACGTAGACGATTATATGGATAAACGGCCATACAGGTAGATGACGGTAAGAGTAAAAAACCATTAGGGTAGACGAACGTACATACAACCAAGAGCGATCAAGCATAAACGACCGAATAGGTAGGCGATCGAAGGATAGACGACGTTATGAGTGGATGATAGCAAGGATAGGCGACTATGAAGATCGGCGACTGTAAAGTGCGACGGTTCAGCGACTGTAAAGTTCGATAATTTAAAAAGTAACGACAGTAAAGATGGATGATCATGCAGGTAGACGACGGTGAGAATAAAAAACCATAAAAATAGACGACCGTACGGTCAGATGATGGAAAAAATAAATAAGTAGAAATAAATACCGTAAGAAGATATCTGAAGTTAGAGATAGATGACCATAAAGAATAAATGATCACAAGAATAAAAGCACTTAGGAATAGAAGACGCTAAAAGGCACTACAGAAAGATAAATGATCGCAAACACAGACCGTAATTTAAAAATAGACAAATTTATTCATAGACGACCATAGCAATAAACCGTCGTAAGGATGTATGACTGTAAAGATAAAATAAAGTAAACTGTAAGATAAAAGATTATAACGATAGCTGATCGTACAGGCAGGTAACCAAAAGAATATATAAGCGGAAATAGATAACGTAAGCAGATACGCTATGTTAAGAGTAGATGATCATAAAGATAAACCATTATAAGAATAAATGACCACAACGATAAAGGATAGCGGACCATACAGATAGACAACAAAAGAATAAATAACCATAAAATACCGACCGTAAGGTTCGTATAGTCAAAGATAAGTGTAGACGACAGTAGCAATAAACCATCGTAAGGATAAAAGAAACGTAAAGTAGAATTCTAAGAATAGATGATCTTAAAGAAAGACGATCGTTTGTGTGTTAGGGTAAGCGATCATAAAAAAAAATACCATAAGAGTAGTCTGATGTCACAATTTCTTGATATCAAATAAGGCACGAAAATGTATGGACATACAAAGTCCACGGAATGCTTGATATTAAATCCTTACCAATTACATATTAAATAAGAGAAGTAGTGTGTCGACCTAATCGCTTGGCATTAAAAATACAGCCTATTGTTGTTTGCAAAATATTCTTGAATAGAAAACTTTTACTGAATCAAATATATTTAAATATGTTGTTTACATGTATACAATGTGTGCAATCGTGCTTATTGCATACTTATGACAATTTGTTTTCAAATTGTTACCATCACTATTTGCAACAGTTACTTGTCAATTGCAACTAAGTACACATATTCTGTTGCAAATATACGCATTTTTGCATGTGTGGAAATGTAATAAAATATGTTTTTAAGTATATTTGCTTAAATTATATGCTTTGTAGATATGTTCAACATATGTAAATGTGTTCTTGAAACATGAACGCATAGATGTACGACGAGGTATGTTCAAAAAAAAAAAAAAAACAAAGAGATGAATTTTTATTTCTCTCCAAAAATATTTATTTATTCATCAATATTTTGTCCCCTTCACATTAATCGTCCTTAGGTACAGTACACTTTTGCCTTGAAGGGTTTCCCATATTTAGTATAGCCTTGAGCTCTTCCAGCGATGCTGGTTTTTATTTTCTTAATCGTGGCAGAACTCCGTCCTCATATGGATTTTTTTCAGTTCTAGAAACAGGATAATGGCTGAGGCATAACTAAGGTTTTCTTTTTGGCCAAAGAACCGGGAACAAGCAATAATGTGTGAGTTGGTACATTATCATAATTTAACAATTTCGGAACACATTTCGTTGTCATACGTTTCATGACCAAAATATTCGAAAAAATTTGCATGGCATGAGCCAACCGATATGCCGACACTTTAAGAAAATTCTCCAATAGTGATTCGACGATCTAATTACACGGCATGAAATAACCGATATGCCGACGTTTTCAAAAAGTTCTCTAATAATGAGCCAACTGACATGCCGATATCCTCAGTAACTTCTCTAATAGTGATTCGACGAGATAGCCTGAGTCAACCGATATGCCGACGGTCCAAACAAATTCTTTAATATTGATTCGACGATTTGACGAGATGGCCTGAACCAACCGATATACCGATATCCTCAACAAAATGTTCTAATTGTGATTCGACGGCATGGCATGAGCTAACTGACATGCTGACATCCTCAGAAAATTTTCTAATAGCGATTCGACGATTCGACAGCATGGGTTGAGCCAAACGATATGCCGATATCTTTAGCAACTTCTCGAATAGTGAATCGACGAGATAGCGTGAGCCATCCGATACACCGACGGTCTAAACAAATTCTCTAATATTGATTCAACGATTTGACGAGATGGCCTGAACCAATCGATATGCCAACATTCTAAGAAAATTCTCTAATAGTGATTTAACGACATGGCATGAGCCAACCGATATGTTGGCATCCGCATCAAATTTTCTAATAGCGATTCGACGATTCGACGGCGTATGGTGAGCTCACTGATATGCCAATATCCTGAGAAAATTCTCCAATAATGATTTGACGATTTGACGAGATATAGCCAGGGCCAACCGATATGCGGACATCCTCAGAAAATTCTCTAATAGTGATTCGAGGATTCTTCCTCACAATTTTCTTTACTGCTTCAAGGTTTTTATCGATTGTTGACGGGTTGAGGTTTTAACATTTTCTAGGCTTTTTGTGAAGAGCATTTTTCCTTTTTTTTTGCTTAAAGTATACTCGCCATGTGGCACAGTCAACATAGAAGTACCAATATGACAACAACAAAAAAAGAAAAAATTCAAAAAACGAAGGCACCTAGTCCACAAAGTTTGAAAATCACCTTTCTTTTTGAACACACCTCGTATATCTATTTGCAAAAACGCATATAGTTGTATATATATATATATATATATATATGTTTATATATATTTACATATATATATAAACTGTATTTAAATATCCTGCTGAGTATATAAATTGCATAAAACTCTGTCTATCTACGTGGTACGATATTTAAGCCTTTTAGGTTTTTTTCTATTTTCCTTTGTATTGATATATAACAACAGTAATTGTTCTGCCCGAAGGTACTTGATCTTTTTCCTTTTTTACTTTCAACGAAAAGGTTATATTATACAAACAAAATGCACAATAAGTTCTTCATGTTTATATATATATATATATATATATATATATATATGTGTGTGTGTGTGTGTGTGTGTGTGTATTTACATCTTTCATAAATAGCAAACAGACGAAGAAAAGTTATGCTTATATAACTTTAAAGGGGTATCTCTTCCAGCAAGTTGTATATACAATATAATAAACATTTTAAAGAGGATGAGCTACTTTAAGAAATAACTTTTTAAATACGAAAGAAACTTTAAGTCTTGTAATGACACAAAAATGATTATCTTTCTTTCATTGCTATTAAAATCAAAGCAAAAATACTTGAACTTTATACGTACATGTGTGTTGAACTATATAATCTTAAATATTATAAATCTTAAATAAATAATTGTTAAAACAATAAACTAAGAACACTGTCTCCCTTCTTTGTACAAAAAGTACAAAATTATTTTATTTCGTAAGAAAATTGTTGAGTTTATTTAATACATAAAAACAGATTGTAAAGAAAAGAAAATCATTCTTTGCGATATGATCAGATCGTTACTCATCCCCAGCTCCCGATAAGGGATAACTGACATATCTGTCTGTCTGTAGTTGCCGGGATAATTAGGATTCACTTCAATCTTTGACCTGTTCCCCTCCTATTTCAAATACTAACACGTGTCTTTCATTTATATTATGATTAATCCTTTCCTTATTTTATTCATTTTTCTAAAAAAGATTTATGTTGGGTAACGTAACTGACTATTGACTTGATTTTACTACAATACCAGTCAAGTAAATATCACGCTGGAATTATTTGAATAAAATAAAGAACTGTAGCCTATAAGACAATGATAAGAAAAAAAAAAATATTTAATTCAAAGTATAGCTTATCGTTAACTCCACATTTTACGCATCTAACTGGCAATTTTATGGACACCATGCCGAAGAGAACTACTGCCCTTTCGAGGCAAAGTAGTGAACAATAAATTTTCTCACATTTTCGTACGAATTAAAACGTTACTTAGCAAGTGTATGATTCGAATCGAATACAAACAATATGTAATCGGATGCATTATAGTTTGGCGAGTAAGCCGCATTGACTAGTAATTCTCAATTGAGTGCTTCCAAAGTATCGGAAACCGGGTTTCTCGTGTGATGTCGGATAAAAAATGTATGTCTTGTTGTCTACTTTGATATTTTGTTAATGTGTTTTCAACAGTTAAAGACTCAAATCGATTAATTGCTCTTGTTAGAGTTTGATATTAATCCTTCCAAGAAACTTTAACAATTCGCCACTTAAACCATTCGATTTTGGTCTCACTAAATACACAGAATCATCTCCCTGCCAAGGCGGTACGGGTCTTACGTACAATATGTATGGTATACCTTGGTTTTTTTTGAAAATAAAAAAAATCCTTTGGGTCTCATAATATTTACTTTTAACGAAGTATGTCTACTTAAAAATTAGAATATTATCCATTCATCTATTTAAGGATAATTTAAGCCAAGAATAACGATATAATTAAAGAAAAAATTTTTTCATAAATTAATAGATTAATTAATTAATTTAATTTAATTTGTTTCAATGATTGTACTAGAGAAATTTAAAAATTGAAAAATGTTACGACTACGAATGTGGATCGGTCATTCAAGTATATTTTATTCACTTCAATTAATCGAAAGCTTATTACAAATAATAGAATACCGAATAACAGAAAGCTTTTAGCTAAACAACTTCCTTATCCACTCTTTTCACTCAATTCTTCATATACTTTATTGTTCTCTGTTGTCAAATATTTTTCTGATTCTATTGCTACTTGTTCCTCCATAAATTGAAATTGAAGTCACGAATTGAATTATTCTAGATGCAATATAATTTATAACTGTTTTTTAAATAAATTCAAGCGCAATATATATAATTAATATTATGTTCATCAGCTGCATTTGAAATCCCGCAGCGCTGATTTCTAATTAAAGTTTTATTTGTCATTAAAGTTTTATAAAAGTTATGTTTAGTAATAAAAAAAAAAGAAATTTTTAATTATCTGCATTACTTTTTACCCTTCACCAAAGTATATGATCTCGGCAATGCGTCTTTACTTTTGTAACTTTAAGAAATTGTGAGGGGCATGTCCAAAAGGGTGAACTGTTTAAATTTAGTGTCATTTTTTTTTCATGCAAGCCTGACAATTCGAAAATTTGACAGTGATTCGACTGTTCCTTATGATTGTTTGACTATTAAAAGTGCAGCACTACACAAAAGAGGAATAAATAAAGGGAAACTATTACAAACATGTGAAAAGTTAAAGTGGGACCGTTCGCAAAACTCGCGTAATTTTCGATCGAGAAAGGGCATCTAATGTGTCAGTTGAGGAGTTGCCAAAAAGTTTGAAGAAAACGGATCGACAGTAAATCTCCTGTTCGTCGATGTATCAGTCAATTTCTTGAATCTATTGCTGAAGCAAAGGAGAGAGTCGCCGAAAACCCTTAAACATCAATTCGGCATCGTTTTCGACCACTTCAAATTTCACGAAGCACTATGCAGTTAATGTTGACGAAAGAACTCCACGTTCACCAATAAGAGATCATAGCTTACTCAAGAAATAAATATTTTTTACTTTTAAAGGAGACATTCATTATATAAGAAATTTTTTCTTCGCTTTGAGAGCCCTTAAGTGGAGTCCAAGTCGTAACTTGCTAGCATAGACTGTTGCTTATCGAGTTATCTAGTTTTGTGAAACGTTAACGCATCTTAAGCATAAGTTTTATGGTCAAATTACCGAATAGCGAAATTGATTCGCTTTTGCGAAATCAATTCGCTTTTACGAGTTTAAACTAAATATTCCCCATAGAGCTTCCAGACATTACACTTCGGTTAAGGTAGGTAAATGTAACTTGTAGCTTGGTAGCTACATGAATATTACCAGTAGAGATTTGAATGATATATGCATACATACAATTCAATACGTTTCGTATTGTTTCCGATCACTTCTGTATACTCGTTGCTTTTCGTTAATACTTGCCCATGTGTATACTATTTATGTCTTTAATTATTGTACATAGTTCCATGTGCATAAGTTTCATAACCTTTGTTTTTAATTCACTTTTTCATTTTTTGTTTAGTTTCATCACGTAAAACTAATTTTAAGTTTATCACCCTATATATGTTCATAATGCTCGTAGAGTTCTTGTGTTGAATTAACAAATAATAATAATTGATATATCAGTTGTAGGTGAATATCGAAATAAAGAGATATATAGAAAAAATTAAATTCCATAAAGTTTATATGGTTTGGAACAACCTACAACTTGGGGCCAATTAAACCGTGTCCACCAGTACTTCGTTATTGGCTTGTTTACGAGCTAAGTTAGCTGATTGAAGCTTAACATATTATTCTTAGTTAACAGCTACAGATCAAGTTTAAAAAAAGACATAATCCGCCCAAATCATACCCCCTACGGGCAACTTACAATTAAAAATAGACACCGAGGTGAATATCATTAGAAACGTTTCAGGAAACGACTATAATGGATCAGTAATTATGTTCTGCCTGCAAATTCGCCTTGTCTGTCTACACAAGAGTCATCCGCATGCTGAAATGGTCGTTGATCTACAGAGCCCTTGTGATACAGAGTATTTTTTTTTTTTTTTTGCTTGAAAAATCAATCATTCATCATCAATGTCCCCTGTAGAACATTCAGAAAGAAAAGCAGGGAAGATAGAGGAATGACTCCAGGGTGGAAGATGTACACCTGATCGGTAAATGTTATGCCTTAACAGTCCGAGTACCGGCTACGACTACACACCAATCGCAATTAAAGTACGTTCTACCACATTGGAGATTGAACCTAAGTATGCTGACTTAACAGTCTTCTTACTTAAATATCTCAGCTATGCGGTATTTTAAGCGGCTGAGTACAACACGCGGACCGATTTCTATATGGACCTATTACCTATTATACCAATCGATAGGAAATCATTTTCTGAATTGATTTAAGTCTTTCCTTTCTCGTGGTTTACCTAATGGCTATTCATGAATTTTTACATTTATTTTTCTTTAAAAATATACCAAATGGCCGTTCCATGTGATTACCAAAAGAAGAGAAAGAATTGATAACATCCCAACGATTTTAGGGTTATATAACATCGACTGGGATAATTTATTCAATAATTCGTGAATTATCGACAAGATTTGGGTCTACAAAGAAATATCACAGTTTTGAAATTTTGTTAAATTTTGTAACAAAATATACTTACGGCGCAAGCGCACTTATCACTTAAACTCTAAATATAGGAATTTAACTTCAGATTGGTAACTGCTGTATTATAGGTTATTGGTGACGTACTTATTATGTACGCATTAATGGGTAATTTATAAAAATACTTTGTTTTTTTTAAATTACTGGAATTTTTATGATTATTTCTGTTTTTGAAATATTTCCCATTTTAACCTTTAACGGACCAATCTACTTATAAGTCCCTTTAGCTGCAGAGTTTAGGGTTGCAATTGTAATGAAGCAGCAGAACGTGTTCTGTTATTGATATACGTGTATGAAAAATATGCATTTGAATCTAACGTAATTAAACTTGAAATACTTAGAGACCTCTAAAGGTTAAGCTTTAATGTGAAAGACAAATAAAAACATCATGCTCTTACATAGCGATATCGGTGGGTTAAGGATTATATAATTACATAATAAAGAGAAAAAGTGCGATCATCAAGTCGACTTATTCGGGTTCAATTCGAAATGTGATAGACCATGCTTTAACTATGATTGACACGTGCTCGCGGCCTCAATGCCCGAATGGTCCGTAAAGTCACACACCTTCGAAGCAACAAACGCTATTCCTCTTTAAATGCTTCTTTCAACTTGGTCATTAATATTTATATATGCATATATGCATATATGAGACAATGCCTGAGTGATTCTTTGTAGAAAAAAAAGACATGACTGCAAAATGGAATTAAAAATACATGTGTGAACCTCTTCAGCCTCATATTTTAATTTATGAATGTTAACAGCAGTTCGACGAATAAACTAACGTAGGTTTACGCTTAGCCTCATGCATAAATTTGCTTCTAGCTGTTATATGGTATACCAAGAAGTTTTATTTATTAATTTATAAAAAGAATTTGTTTGCTTTGTATTGTCGACTACGAAATTTTATAAATATTTAGCCGAAAGGCAACTGTTATGGAAATGTTTGACTTTTCACACAAAACACTATAACCGCAGCAAATAAATAAAAAAAGAAATCGAATTGAAATAAGCACAAAAGTATAAACCACAAATAAATAAAACACAAAAACAATACTAAGAACAACATATGAAAATTTATACAAATGCCGCCAGTTAGTTATTGAATGAATGCATTCATTATCATATACAATCAAATCATTTTATATACAAAATATATACCGAATACCTAACTACCGAGCAAGAAGAATGGATACACGGGCAGTTCAAATTCGCAATGTATGGCATTCGCGATTGTTATCATCCCAATAGCTACACAACTACACATTTCATAGAAATGCTACAAAAGAAAATTCTCGTCTTTGTTTTAGATCTGGCGCCAAATTTAGAGAGAAAATCGGAATTTGGTATTTTCTTTTTCAGTTTGAATGCATAAATTAGGTTTGAAAATTTGATGAATGCACTCACAAAAACATATAAAAAATCAATGCTCCCAAAATACTATAATTAAAGACTATAAATATAGAACAAATATCCCTACATTAGTAAAATTTGGTGACGAACCTTCGTCATTGTCGTCATTTATTAAAAAAATAAAAAAAAATAAGAAGTTCACTATTTAAATTTTAAGACATTTTTGTTTCAAATAAGTGGCAACCCTGAAATTTGACAGATGTCACCTACGATTGTTTCTATCATTTAAAAATGGAGCCTTACACATCACAAAGAAGAATGCATTATAATTCTGAAAACCTATTACCCATCTAAATGCCGATTTTTTTCGGAAGAAAATTCATATTCACCGATAAAATGCATTTCCATTTTCCATTTTCCAAATTTAATAAAACTGTGGAATTTGGGGCTCAGAAAATCCTTACGAGTTCCAGTAGAAACAAATGCAGCCATAATGAGCAATTCTCTGGTGAGGAGTTTGGTTAGGAGACGTGATTGGTCTTTACATTTTGCGTTACAGAAATATTATAACGGAGTTCTCTTGACCTTAAGTAAACGGAATGAATCTAAACAACATGTGTAGGGTGGCGCCAGCTGTCAACCCGCACATGAAACAGTCAATCAAATCATCTAAAGAAATTCTTATGTCAGTTGTCCATCCAAATCATGCGATTTAACGCCCTGCGATTTGTTTTTCTTTGAGATTTTCTGAAATCGCGGATTTATGCGAATAAACTCAAACAAATTCCTGAGCTCTACGCTGAGATTCAACGTGTCATCGGTGGGATACTGTCAACATTTTTATTAAAAAGTCATCGAAAATGTCATGATGAAAGTAATGGCCTGTCATCGAAGCGATGGGAGTTACCGAAAATGCCATGAAAAGAATAATGACCTGTCATCAGAACCGCGGTGACCATTTCCCGGATATTTTATTTCATACTTCATCGGAACATTTTTACTTTAGAATGCAATAAAAATCAAAAAAAAAAATCTCTATCAAAAAATATGTGCTTTTATCTTTAAATGAAATAGGGTACTCGGATTGAGATACCCTTTAGAACTCATCGAATTTACCGAATGATTGTTCCCTAAGTAAACCGTGTATATATTAATACCGCATTTTTTTATACGACAAACTGGACGAAATTCCATAATATGTTTAATTTAGTGATTTTTTATTAAAATTTTTTTATTAAAATGTACTCTTATAGAGACACTCTTTATTACCTATAAATTACTAAATTTCTGTTTAAAAAAAGAATTTATACTGACCTTGACTTGTCTTTATAATCTCCCTTGGATACGAACTTGAAAAACATCGCATACTTTTACATATACATTTCATTTATAAGTCGATATCAAGGACAAATTTAATTCCTTGACAGCATTTTTATGGAAAAAAAAAGCCGCTTATTTCAGAAAATCGACAAAAAGTATTTTGTTCAATGATGGAAAGTATTCGTCTATCGTTATATACACATTTTTTTACATCACTATGTCAATATATGAATACCGGATTGAAAATGTTTTCATCTTTTGTGGTTATTCACAAAAGAATTCAGAATAGAATATGAAAGGACATGTGTGCACAAAACAACATATATTTTGGATATCGTCATAAGAATGGAAAGAAGCCGCGCTAAAGTAAACAATAAGTAGTGAATTGAAACTTTTTTTGCTTGGAAAGAATAATATTTTGTGAAGGATAAAACATTTTCCTGTCCTTTTGAGGCTGTTTACAAAATAATTCAGAATAGAATATGAAAAGACATATGTGCACAAAACAACATATATTTTCGATATCGTCATAAGAATGGAAAGAAGCCATGCTGAAGTAGACAATAAGTAGTGAATTGAAACTTGCTTTGCTCGGAAAAAATAATATTTTGTGAACATGGTAGGATGGATAACATATCCTTTTTCGTTTAGGCCTATTCACAAAAGAATTCAGAATATTACATGAAAGGCTCCGTATTCACAAAACGACACTTATTTTGGATATCGAAGAAAGCCATGCACGAGTAGACAATAAACAGTGAATTGAAACTTGCTTTGCTTGGAAAGAGTAGTATTCTGTGAAATATGTGGGAAGGATAACATATCCCTATTCCGTGTAGCTAACGTTTCCGGGAGCAATGTTATCATTTAGGAGATAAAGTCATATCAGAATATAATCACTTACCGCATATTACGTTTCTTTTTCGGCTCAATTATTTTCTACATAGACTTTGGTTCGTTCCTTAGTAATGATTTCGTTTTTTTGCAGTTAAACGGTCTTTTTTTGTATACCTCATAATTTATAGTGTTGCAGGGAAGAACTTATAACGTTAGTTTATGGAAACCACATGCAGATGAAGCTGTCAAAGTTCGTCAAAGTAAAGTGATCTGTTAGGAAAACCATTGAGGAATTGTTTCTACACCTGATGTCATATCTCACATAAATACATGTGTGTGTGTGTGTGTTATTACAAAAATAAAAGCAAATATGTGGTATATATGTATACATATAAATACGCTTAAGTGTGTGTATGTGTGTGTGTGTGTGTGTGTAGATTTGTTTGTTCATTGCCTACAAATGTGTGAAATCAATGATTCGCCTGAAAAGTGTGATTGCTTTAAAAGCAATTTATTGAAAATAATAAATAAAGAAAAACGAAGAAGAAAAGGAAGGAAAGTAGAGCAGAGAGAAGGGAATAAAAATCAACTATACAAAAGGGAGAAGATATTTCTTTTTGTTGTTTGCTTTTTGAGTGATTTTTTTTTTTCAAAAATAGTATATTTTAGCTCTCAGTTTCACTTAATATGTAAGCTGCTCTGATTCAAGGGAAATCGAAAAGTATTTTCCATCTGCGTACAATAGAGACTTATGTATGCGATATGTACTACTTGTGCATTTTTGTTTACTATTCTTTTATTGTTTGAACGTAATGTAATATGATGGCAATACCAAATTGTCTCTTTCGCAGCCAAAGCTTTTCATATTTTCTTTTTATTTCCTATTTTTTTTTTTTTTTTTCTTTTTTTTTTTTACATTGAATCATAAAATAGAAGCCTACACACCAACAAAGTTGTAACTCACTTGAAAAGACATTATGTACACGCTTGCCAGATACTTGTATATACATTAGTGCATTCACTTAAGTATACGTGCATATATATATGTATATATATATATATATGAACTTTTTAAGTTACTGAAGTAGCAGAAGCCAGTGAAGCTAAATTACCAAACTAAGTGGATTTCGTTTACTTTCTTCTTTCAACATATGATTGATATACATTTTGACTGTTTTTGTTGGCAGCGTGTTTTTTCTTTAGTTAATTTTATTGGGATTTCAGATTTTATTTTCTCGTGGAAAGAAAAAAAAACGATTGCATAATCAACTCTAAAAAATTCGTAGCAAACTTGGTAGAATCATCGAGAGGCTTTGAATCGCTCTCAGATTTATATTCATTGAATGATAGTCTCAGTGAAACAGCGTTAAAATATTTTTGATTGAACACGCTTTTAAATGAATGGAAAAGCTTCCTAAAAGCATCTGGTACCGAATTGCAGAAGTTCGAAATCACCAAATAACACATTGAACTGTAGCTTCCCAACTGAATTTTATACCTATCACCGAAGGTCCGGGATTGTTTGCAACGCTCAGAAGGAAACTTCGAAAACCCTATAAAGTATATATATATTCCTTATCAGTACCAAATTTAGAATCGTTTTAAGCGTATCCGTCTGTCCGTCTGCCTGTCTGTGTAATGTCTGTGGTGAACACTCTCTTGGTCGCAGAAATGAAGATATCGGCTTCAAATTTAGCAGGAACATTGCACGCATATTGAAGATCGCCCAAATCGTTAACAGGACATGCCTACAATATAAAACAAGCTACAGTATCGAATAAGCTTGTTTCGGTTGGTTCTCATTAAAAGCTTTCACAGAATTTCATAAAAATAGAAACATTCTGCCACTCTCACCTATTCAATTTTGGTTTTTTTCCCATTGTTTAAGAGAAAGGTGATGGATATAAAAGATTCAGCTTAGCCGAATATAATTTTCTTACTTGTTTACCCTTAATGTGTCCACGAGTGGGTCATATCGTACAAAGAATAAAAATTTTTGAAAGATCGGCACGCCACACGAACTATGTGTGGTACAGCTCGTACTTAGTACAAATTTGAGATAACTTTCTAAGCCGATAACTTACGGGTTGCTCTTGCCGGAGTATAAATATTTAACTCATTCAATAATAACGGCGAATAAAACTCATCAGATAATGATTTTATGACAAATGAAACATTCGACCAAGTACGCCCACGTTCCAAGATTGGTAGATGTAAGAACTTAAGATGATTCTCATAAAGAGAGTATGGAGTTGTCTTGATTCATCCGAAAACCATTTAAAGCAAATTTCAAAACATACTTTTCGTAACCGACACGATATGATCCATGTAATATCTGTGATTCGAGAACTGTACTACAATTGAATTCTCCAAAAAGCTATTGGAATTATTATTAGCATTCCTTTGAACTACGCATTATATTTAGAAAATGAAACTGGAACTGGAAGTGACTTTATAAAATCTAGAAATTTTTGTAATCATTAAATAACCGAAAAGATAACGAAACATCTTTAAACCCTCCTCTACTTACAACACAACCTTTGAGTACCACCTTGCCTACGAGTGTTTAAACACATTTTCCGAATGACTAATCAAAGCAAAGGAGAAAAGATTGCAAAAAAAAAAACGATGTCGATAACAAATAATTTGACTGAACAAATTATTTTCCAATAGTTTAGCAGTTTATTAATAATAATTATTAATAGAATAATAAAATTGTACTAATAATAAGTGCTAATCATAATTAAAATTATAATTAAAATTGTTGTGCACATTCCCCGTCGGCGCTGTTAGTTAATAAAAGCATAACTAAGAATAACTTGAGTAAATTATAATAAGAAAATTCAAAACTTCATCATTGAATTTGTTTTATAAATAATAATAAAAAAAAAACTTTAATTTCTCCTTTATTTCAGCCTTCGGGCTGACAATTATCTTGATATTAAGTTGTAATGAGTTTTATCACTTTACAAAGTGGATAATCTTGATGATATTAAGTATTTATGGTCTGAAAGGATTAAATTAATTGTACTCGTCTTCTTGTCAAAACTTAGACTTTAAGTTAGACTTTAGAAAGTGTGTGAGAAGTTAGAAATTAAGATTAGAGACCGCTTTAACATACCCGATGTCTTCACCCACCATTTGACTCCCACCCATATCTGCATCTTATATAATAGACTATATATTAGACTGCTCCTTTGGTTTTATTCAAATTTCAAATTTAATTTTCAATTAAGATTAATGTTAAGCGATTTAAGTCTTCAATGATTCGTTGGAACAAATTTTTCACAACTTGGGCATGGAAGATGAATTTATATATTATCAGTATTATAGCAACGTGAAACTAAATCATTTATGAAAATGTTAAATAAGATCGATCCTAACATAGATTCTAAGCGAACATCAAAATTAATTTCTCTTCTTTCCGGTGAAGTGTAACCAACAATCAAGTGTTAATGTCAATTTCCCAATAAGACGCATCACAAACCAAAGCAAAACCCTAACTTTTCGGATAGAAATTATTTCTTTGTTAAAAATAAATCATTTTCAAAAAGCATATAAATTTAAAAATTGTTTCATAATTAAAAATATTTCGAAGAACTTTAGAGCGTTTAGCGCCAATCATAGTAAATAGTTCGTTTAATTAAAAGAAGCACATGAAATTGTATGTAACTATAGCAACTTAAACCATATGCTGCTCCCAAATATTCTGCTTTAATATCATCATCATCATCATCATCATCAACATTATCACATGTGTACACTTTTTTGGGTGAACTCCTTTCTGTCGAGTGAAAACATTACAATTTTTCTGCCATTTATTAACTTGTTCTTGACAACTTTTATTTTCGGTGGTTTTTGCTGCAGTTAGTGGTATTCGTGGTGGTAGTTCATTAATGTTATGCAAATTGTTGTAAAATTTTGCTAAAATACTCTTCTCATACATTGAGCACATAACATATCGTACATACATTACATAATCTGCGCTCTTCAACTTATTCCCTATCGTTGGTTAAGGCGTTGTGGGTAAACATAAAATTCATTTAAAAATGTTAGTATTTACTTCAACTATTTAGTTTAAGGTATTTTTGAAAATTGTCGATATGTATGTAAATCACTATAAAAAACGATATAAACTTTTATCCTTTAAAGATATTACTAGACACACATACTGCTGCTACGAGTTTATTTATTTATTTATTTAATTATTTTTTTAATTTCTAGAAATACTTAATGTATTAATCAACGAGAGAAAATAAATAAAAACATTATAATCAACCAAGATCTACCATTAAATACCTTACGCCATTTTCCTCAAATACAACTCTTGATTTACTTTTGTGAAAGGACACGAAAAATTATAAATGTGTTATGGTATTGTCCAAAAATTAGATCTCCGTAATCTAAATACGTGACAATTAATTTTTATATCAAACTATTATTACGGACCAATTTTCATCATGAATTATTAAAGAACAGACCTTTATGTAATAAAAAGGTTTACTTTTCGTAGCAAAACTTACGTATGGTGGGATCTTAAAAATAGACCTCCGTGATCTAAATAAGTGGCAGCGTAGTTTTATGTCAAACTCTCACTACAAACTAGCTTTCATCAGGAAATGTTACAGAACAGACCCTTATAACATAGAAAGGCTTACTTTTCTTAGGAACCCTTATATGAGGAGGGGTCCAAACATAGACCTCCGTAGACTAAATACGTGGCAGCGTAGCTTTATGTCAAAGTCTCACTACAAACTAGCTTTCATGAGCAAATGTTAAAGAACAGACCTTTACAACATAGAAAGGCTTACTTTTCTTAGGAACCCTTATATAAGGAGGGGTCCAAACATAGACCTCCGTAGACTAAATACGTGGCAGCGTAGCTTTATGTCAAAGTCTCACTACAAACTAGCTTTCATGAGCAAATGTTAAAGAACAGACCTTTACAACATAGAAAGGCTTACTTTTCTTAGGAACCCTTATATAAGGAGGGGTCCAAACATAGACCTCCGTAGACTAAATACGTGGCTGTTTATATTTATACCAAACTACAATTGCGCAGCAATTTTCATCATGAAATATTAAAGAGCAGACCCTTGTGTCATAAAAAGGTTTACTTTTAGTAGGAAGCCTTAGGTATGGTGGAGTCTTAAAACTAAACCTCCACGATCTACATACGTTGCAGTTTATTTTTATATGGAACTATTATTACGAACCAATTTTCATGATGAAATATTAAAGAGCAGACCTTTATGTTATAGAACCCTTCATGTGGACCTTTATATATGAAGGGGCCTAAAAAATAGACCTACTTGGTTCAAATCTAGCGCAGTTAATTTTTGTATCAAATTACTATCAGAAACTCATTGTCATCATAAAACAGTAAAGATCAGACTCTTTCGTGATACAACAGCTTATTTTTCATGAGAACCCTTATATACGAGGTGGGGTCCGGGAAATAAACTTACGCATTACAAATTTGGTGCCGTTATTTTCTATATCAAACTATTATTAGAAATTCAAACTTTTTGCCATAAAAAGGCTTACTCTTCATGAAAACCCCTATATGCGATCGAATCCAAACAATAAATCCCATCTAGCACAGTTGATTTTTTGATCATATTATTATCACGGACGCATTTTCGTTTTTGTCACAAAATATTAAGAATTGGATCTTTTTACCATAGGAGGTTTCACATTTCATAAGTAAGATTATAAAGGACCTGTTTAAAAAAATAATCGCATGCGATCCAAATTTTTCTTATTGTCCCTACACACAAAAATACTAGTTTCTACGGATTTTTGTTATATAAAGACTTTTTCAAATGAGGCATTATATTAGGAGTGGTCGTAAAAATTATCCGATATCGAATAGCGCTCGTCCTTGAGCCAGGGCACACTACTGGACCAAATCTCGTCAAGATATCTTAAAATAGCTACCTGTAGATTGAATACAAAAATGCGTGGATAGATAGACAGACAATCTTAGATCGATTCAGACAACAATTCTAATAAATACATATAATAAATATATATAAAAGTGGGTCTATCTTAAGTCCTTCTGAGTTTTATGTACGATCGCACAAACTTATATACCACATGTAGTGTCGGGTGTCAAAAGTCAAAACAAACAATTCAGTATAACGAATTTCGTCAAAATATCTCAAAAATTGCGGCCTATAGATTGAGCACAAAAATACATGGACAGACAGACAGACAGGTTTAAATCGATTCAGAAAGCAATTCTGATAAATATATATAATAAATATAATATATAAAGATGGGTCCATTTTAAGTCCTTCTGAATGTTCCTCATATCCGCATAAACTTATATACCATGTGTGGTGTAAGGTATAAGGAATTTCGTCAAAACATTTTAGAAATTGCGAGCTGTAGATTGAACAAAAAAATACATAGGCAACCGTCAGACAGACGGACCAGCAGACAACCAGACAGACACGAATTGTAATACTCTATACCACATATGGTGTAGGGTATAACAGGTATGTCAGTATAACGAATTTTGTCAAAACATCTCAGAAATTGCGATCTATAGCTTCCATCAACAGCCATCAGATCGATGGACAGAGCGACAACCAGACAAATTGACGGGCTTAAATCGATTCAAAAAATGATTTTGAATCGATGTGCATAATAAAAGGTGAGTCGATCTTAAAATCTTCTGGATATTACATACATCCGCACCAACTTAATATATCCCTTACGTTACAAGTACTATAGGGTATAAAAATAAACTTAAAATTTCATTAACAATGTCATCAAAAATTTCGTTTCATATTAACACGAAAAAGTAAAATATTTTCAGACGTGCTTCCAGTCAAAAAATATTTATATGACTCCTCTTACCTTTCAACATTCGCTTGGTTTCATTATTCACTTTCCTATGAATTTCGTGAAAAATGTATTATCTTTATAACGGAAAAGAAACCCAATTGAGAAGTGAAACTTTTATTCCTTAATCACTTCGTCTTCTTTTTTTCTTCTTCTTGTATACCTTCCGTAGTCGACCAACTCATTTTAAGATTAAAATTATTTGGAAAAGCAATTTGCGAACTATTTAAAATTACAACATTTTATATTTACCACGACAATTTCATTTTCCGTGCTTCCATATTTAACGTAATATGATCTACACGTAGATATCATTCATCTACAAAAATATGAAAGAAAGAATTCAAAGAAGCGGAGGAAAAACTTTTCGTAATAAGCTTATAAAAAAAAAAAAGAGAGAGAGAACGAAAAAAAAGGTATCAAAGATGAAAAACAAAAAGTTGCGAGGAAAAGTGCATCAGCAAAAAAAAAAATAAAAAAAACAAAAACAATAAAAGAAATAAACCCTTCAACAGCATAAAAGCCAAGAAAATGTAATTTTATTCCCCTTTAATATCAGTCCAACGCATTGAGTATTATGCGTGAAGTGAAATGTGAAAATTGAAAAGTGAAAAGTAGGCTTTTGTGTTGTATTCATGCTGTTGCCTTTTGTTTCTTTTCAGTATTGAATGCGTTGGCAGTACAAGTACCGAAAGGAAACTCATCGGATGAAGTGGATACTGGAAAATCACCAATTACCTTTACCGTTCAGTTAACTGAATACCCGCCCAACAAACAACAACAACAACTAGAACAACTACAACAACAGCAACAACTAGAACAACAGCAACAAGCTCAAGCAAAACCGCAAATGAAGCGACAATTACAAAACCCTCTACTGCTAGCGGATAAACATAACAATGAGATTTACACAGAAGTACAAGAAGAAGAAGAAGAAGAAAAAGAAGGGAATATTATGGAGACCGAAATGCCACAACAAAGACAACAACAACAAACACAATTATATGCAACAGAATTTATATTCAATGACGGAATGTCATTCGGTAACAACAATAATCATACTTTTCAAAGTCTTTCAATCATAGACGGCGGTTTAATAACCGACACAAGTCAATCGTTGTTCAATCAAATGACCGGTTTCGATAATGACGACCTTATATATCCGTTAGCAAAAGATGCGATGCCAATATTTGACTTTGGTATGCCACGCAATATAACTGCACGTACTGGACATACGGAAGCTGTTATTAGATGTCGGGTCGATAAACTTGATGATAAATCGGTAAGTAAATGATAGAAGAGAAAAAAAAAAAAGAAAAGAAAAATGTTGCTTTAAAATTAAAATGAAAATCTATATATAAAAAAAAAAAAAAAATATTTAAAAAAATCGTAATTAACAAAAGAAAAGCTCTAAAGTAGATCCCTCATTAGATGAAATTCTACGTTCGTAAAAACTAAAGATTTCGTCTAGATCGACTCAAATCATGAAAAATTTGCAAATAATTGATTCTACCAAATAAAGTTCGTAAGATCTCTTATACAAATTTCTGCTTTAATCTTAATTGCAAGCTTAAGATTTACTTTCTTTTATTGCTGTACTGATATCATTCATGACGCTTGTTCTCTAAAGGTACGGATACCCTAAATTTGTCAATGTCTGTCAACTTCTCCTCCAATTTCTCTGGTCATTAAACAAAAAAGAAAAAGAAAAGAAATTACAATCGGCTAAGCCGAATCTTTTATACCCATTACCTTTATCTTAGAAATTGCGGGCAAAACTAAATTGTAATAAATGGGCGTGACAGTGAAAGAACTTTCCATGCTTCTTCGAAATTTGAAACCGATATCTCCATTTTTGCGGCCAGGAGAATGTTTATAATAGACATTAGATAGTTAAGCAGCCAGACAGATGGACAGACGTACCAACGGATACGTCTTCTGAATTTCATACTGATCAAGAATATATACATTTTAAGTGGTTCCAGAAGCCTCCTTCTTAATGTTACAAATATTTTCATAAAAAACATTATATCTAAATATTCCATTATATCGAGTGGGCGTGATCGATCCTTTCCATTTCAGCGCAGAGACTATGGAATAGGTACTGCAAGATTTTTGAAATTTTTATAATTCTATCTGCTATGGTTTATGAGCAAAAATGCAATTTTTTTATTTTTTTTTTTGCTTTCAAAAGCAGAGATGTTCTTAGTCTATATCGTACTGTGAGCGTGTCCTTGGACCGATTTGGCCCATTTTCAATACCAATGTTTCTGCTAAATTTGAAGCCGATATCTTCAAATTTGCGGCCAAGAGAATAGTTACCACAGACATAACACAGACAGAAAGACGAACAGACGAACAGACTGACACGCTTAAGTCGATTCTAAATTTGATGTTGATCAAGAATATATATACTCTGTGGGATCTTCGATGTTTCCTTTTGCTTGTTACAAACCAAATCACAAAATGGAATATACCCTTCACATTCGATGGCGGTGGGTATAAAAACAATCGAAATTCAAGAAAAATTTATCGCTTTAGAATTTTATAGAAATTTTCGTATGAGTTAAAAAAGAGATAAGAAAGAAGAGAACAGACTCTTAATAAATAAAATGTGGTTTATAAACAGCATCGAAGAGTGTCAAGTGTTTCTTTAAAAACTATTCTTTAAATTTTCCGTCAACTGTAAAGTTGACCATGACACCAAGAGTAGCGTCAGCTGAAATTTCTTCAATGCAAGTAAAGGATATAAACAATTACTAAAGAACAGGGAATTGTCTCAATAAGCTGTTGCTTGTTTATCGATAACTTTTTAGAGTTTACATACGAAAATTCTTATACATTCATTCAATAGAATTCAATATAAATTCTTATAACTGATGATAAAAATGCTTATGCTACAGAAATTAGATATTGATTGCAAAACGAAGCTTTAAAATATTTTTTATTTTTGCTTAATCTAGGTCACTAAGAAGAAATATATATGCGCAAAGCAAGTACAAATTGCAGTAAACTCTATCGTTACACTATAAAAGACAAATTTTCAAGATTTGTTTCAAGAAAGAGCATGATTTTGGTTGTATTTCTTTTTTCATTTTTTTTTTTCGTTTGGGTTTCATTTCCTGTGGTAGTTGTCATTTCCACGCATTCTTGTAGTTATGGTAAAGGAAATGAGTTTAAAATTTACGGAATACTTTGTATTTAATGATTGCAAAAGTTATTGCTCTGTTTTCATAAAAGGCAGAAGGATATAATTCTTGATTTTAATTCTTTTATATGACAGTTCTTTAAAGTCTGTGTTAATATGTTAATATTAGTTTGGGGAAAAAGAAATCCATTATTTTTATATGAACTTCAGGACTTTATTTAACATGCTTCGGATTGTCCGATTTGGGTCAAATATGCACCGTTTTGTTGTATGATTTGTTGCCATTTTAAAGGTAACTTCAAAATGCCTCTCTCATAGAAGTCCTGGTCTCTATTTGCAAAAAACTCTAGTAGTCGATTTTCACAATCCTCCCTAGATTCCAATTTTTTATCATTAAAGAAATTTTGCAATGCAAGAAAAAGATGATAATCGCTTGGTGCCAAGTCCGGACTGTATGGCGGATGCATTAAAACTTACCAACCAAGCTCCCGAAGTTTCTGCCAAGTCACTGTAGATGGTGGTGGAACACGACACCTCACCTGTTGGCCAATTCTGGCCGTTTCTGGTCAATCGCTATCTTCAAACGGTCCAGTTGTTGACAGTAGAGATCAGAATTTAGCGTTTGGCCATATGGAAGCAACTCATAATAAATAATCCCCTTCCAGTCCCACCAAATGCATAGCAAAACCTTCCTAGCCGTTTGAGGTGCTCCACCGCTCTTTGACCACGATCGTTTTCGCACAGGGTTATCGTGATCCATTTCTCATCTCCAGTCACCATCCGTTTAAGAAATGGGTCTATCTCATTCCGTTTGGCCAAGGCTTCGCAGATGGAAATTCGATCCATCAGGTCTTTTTCTGTTAATTGGTGTGGCACCCAAACATCGAGCTTCTTTTTGAATCCAGCTTTGTGTAAATGGTTTAAAACTGTTTTATGGTCGATTTTTAGCTCCTGGACGATGTTACAACTACTAACATGCCGGTCAACTTCTATCATTTCTCCGATTTTATCGACATTTTCGACGACCGGCCTACCTGTGCGAGGTGCATCTTTAACATCAAAAATTCCTGAACGGAATCTACGAAACCAAAATTGCACATAATATAATCTTTAGAAGAAGTTTTCTTAATAGTTAGTTTATCTACAAAATGATTACGTATTATTTTATGTATTACGGTATTGAGAGACAATAAGTGTAAATCATTTATCTTTTGTGTAATTTTTTTTTTTTCGAAGCAAATGGCAACTCTAAAATTTGATAGCTGTCAGCTATTATTATTCTAATTATTCCGATAAAGCGCTACAGAAAAGAAAACATCCTTATAGTTGGGAGAATCCATTACAAAAATGTGAAAAGTTACATTGAGACCGTTCGCGAAAATTTCTTTCGAAAAAGGGCACCTAATGTATTAAAGTGTTAATTATTCGAAAAGTTGTCAGAAGAAACTGTGTCGTTTATAGATAGTAGGTCTCCTTTATTTCGATGTATCTGTCGATCTCTTGAAAATATTGCTTCTGTAAGTGAAAGTGCCGCCGAAAACCTGAAAATGTTAATTCGGCATCGTTCTCAACAATTTTAAATTTTACGAACCGAAACGCAGTTAATTTTGAGACGAAATATCTTCAACTTCCCAACTAATAATATCACAACTTATTGAAAAAATATGTGATTTTATTTTGAAATAAATTAAATAAAAATTATTAAGACTAGAAAACCCGAAACTTTGTTTGTACCTGTAGTGACCAAAAGCAATCATAATGATTACTTGATGAAAGGATAAATAATGCGTTAAAGTAATCGGATAAGATAAGTAATCAGATAAGAAAAAAATGTACTGCATTTGGAAAACAAGCAAAAGGAATTTTTTTCATTATTATTCTTATTATTTTTGTAATTTAATATGAAAATTTTATTTCTGAAACTAAAGCAAATTTATCTGCTTTTAGGAGCTGACTGCTTTCGGTTCTCCTGTTAAAACGAATGAATCGTAGGATTTGTTTAAATGGCCATAGCTTTTTTTTTCAAACTCGAGGCCCCACTTTGTTTTAGACCAATTTTTTGCTTCGTACCTCGTCTCCAGGGGTATATAAAATCCCAATAAATGCACCTATTTCCAGTAATAATATTGTACGATCAGTTTTTAAAATCATCATACCGCGATGTCTAACAGATAATGGCAATAATGAAATAAAGTCAGGAAATCCCGCAACGAGGGATCAACAGGTATAGCAGAATGGGTCACAGGGTTTGTGATGTTCGTAAGGTTTATAAGCAGAGGTGTTTACCTAAGATACATTAGTTCTATATTGATAGTTGTATGTTGCAGTTACAATTAATGAATTGTACGTTGATAGTAGAATAATGATATTCAAAGCAAACAAAGCATTAAAGACATAAGTTCATTTAAATACTTTTAAAAATCGTTGAGATTGTAAGTAAAATCTCCGGATTTTGTTTGAATGGAAATTGAAAAAGGCAGAGGATATTCGTACCTATCTTAGCTATACATGCTTATGCTTACAACATACTAATTTGCATATTCCTGTATGCTCATATCAATCTTAATTGTCTGCCTCCAAATTCTTCTTATTACTCCATTCATCATATATATGCTATACTCTTAACACATTAGCTGTACATATCTCAAATAGCTAATCAGACTAAAATAATTTCGAAAAGTCTTCGGCATATTCCTCTTATTGTATCATTATACTTCCCACGCATTCTCGTAATTAACTCTTACGATTTACAGTTCAAGAAATTAACAAATTCCTATATATGCATACGCACACACATGCAATTACTTTCAAATCTTCCTACATTGATTAATCCTAAGCTATTATTACGCATTTCTTTCAACTTTAAACAGTTGATATGAACAAGAACCGTTAATCACTGTTATACATTGTTACAATCTAGTTCTTTCTTGCCTAACAGTATATTACTCACTATATTGCACATCTGTTATAACAGGTAGATATAGGCACTTTCATTTTTTCTACCTGAATTGATTTCTATTAGTTCTGCATTTATCGTTCCGCAACTGTGCGTTGCTTTCATCAATTTTGTTTTGGGCGTTTCGTAAATCCTTTGTTCATATACTCACGTACACTCAATTCATTAATCCTAAATCGTTGAACATCTGTTGTGGAAACTTCCCTCATTTACTGTTCTTAAGGTCCATTTATAACGACATACATACACATTTTGTTCTGAGAATATAAAACATTTATGCTTTAAAGATATCTTCCTTACGGTGGAGAAAAAGTATAAAAACTCAGTAAAAAAATATTATTCTTTCGTTTCGTGTTTCAGCAGTCAATGTGGGTAATTCATTTAGTCAGACACTACGGAATTTCCGTTTTCTTTTTACAGGCGATCAAGAGTTACGCTAGCCAAAGAGGAGAATCTGAGCGGGTGAGAGACTTCAAGTCCACCACACTGAGACTGTCCTTGGGAGGAACAAAGATTTTCTTAAAATAATGAATAGCGTTAAACTTGTCAAAGAGGGGTTTCTTAATAATAGAAACTGCAAGTCCACCTCTCACAGGCGCATCTTAGACAGATTTTGAGGTTTCTGAAACATTCCTAAGGAAGATGTCAGTATGATAGAGATTATAGTACTACCGCACTGATATTGCCCTTAGGAGATGCTAAGACTTTCTTGAAATGATCAATTGTCAAAGAAGAGTTGCTAAGTAGTGGAAGTGAACCACTTATTTAGAGAGGTTGGAGGTATCCCTTCTTGGGAAAGACTAAGACTTCCTCAAAATAGTCAATACCTGTCAAAGAGGGGATTCTGAGTAGTAGAAACTGCATGTCCATCTCTTATATAATCCTCTTAGACTGGCTGAAGATATCTAGCGTATTCTTACGGAAGAAGTCGGTATGGTAAGGGCTGCAAGTCCATCGCGCTGGGATTCTCATTGGGAGGGATTAGCGCTTTCTTAATATAGTTAATAGGGTTGACTTTGTCAAAGAGGAGATTCTGAGTATTAGAGACTGCAAGTCCAGTTCCCACTGGATTATCTTAGACGGGTTTTGAGATTTCTAAAACTTTCCTATGATAGAAGGCGGTAATGTTGAGACAGCAAATACACCACACTGGGACTTTGCTTGCTGTGGACTAAGAGTTCCTTAAGCAATTAGTTGAACTTCCCTTTTTGATTAGAGATTTACGAATCATTGCTACTATAAGTACAAGGTATTATCTCTCCTAGAAACACGCGTAGAAAAGCCTTCGGGAATTATATCACGTAAAGAAACCGTGGATCGCGTCGTACCTTGAATGTATAACGCGTCCACTTCCGCTATGGTGGTTTTACGTTTCTCTATCTTTTCCGTTTTTTTTTTTAGCTCTTGTCCCCTCGTATTATCAATATCATAATTTTATCTTCAAGGCAGCTATGCTATGCTTCCCGCCTTCAATATACGCTATCCGTTAGATACTTAGGCCTAAGAATTAGTTAGTTAAGAAGAATTAAGAACGAATCACACTAAAAGTCCAGTCTTTTCATTCTACGAAACTATAAATTTCTTGGAACGGAACAGCTTGAAAATTCTTAGCTATAGATAACCATTCCATCTTTCAAAGATAATCAACGGAAGTTTCCATTGAAAAAATTGACGTTGCCAGCGGATGGAATTTTCTTCGAATTTGTCTGCGTTTTTTCCCTTCCAGTCAACTGTAGCGACTGTTACTTGCTCTCAGGTGTAAAGTAATGAACTCATGCTTTACACACTCAGATCAATTAAGTCACACTTTAGGCATTACCTGCTGCAGAAGAATGGGTACATATTAATTTTGTTTTTTTTTTTTCTTTGCAACACCCAGAAAGAATGCTTCGGAGACTCCATAAAGTATATATATGGTTTTGGTCGGCTTCAAATTTAGAATCGGTTTAAGAATGTCCGTCTGTCCGTTCGTTCGCCCATCCGTCCGACTGTTCATCCGTTCGTCCGCCCATCCATCCGACTGTTCATCCGTTCGTCTGTCCGTTCGTCCGTCTATCCGTCCGCCTGTTCGTCTGTCTGACCATCCGCCTTCCTTATGTTCGCCTGTCCACCCGTCTGTCTGTCCGTCTGTGTAATGTTTTTGGCAAACATCTTCTGGCCTAAAAATGAAAAGATCGATTTCATATTTGGCAGAAAGGACATGCCTACATAAACTAAGAACATCAATGATTTCAAATCCAAACAAAAAATTGGGCTTTTTAACTCATTACTCATAAACAATAGCAAATAAATCTGTCAAAATTTTCATGTACTTTGGAGTTTACAAGAGGATGGAATACATTGCGTTTTAATTAAGATTACGACCCAATTCTGGATAATAGAAATCTGCTATCATAGCAGAAAAAACTAAAAATTTGAGTAAAAAATTATTCGTTTTTAAAAAAAAAATATTATTTTTATTTCGTTTCAAATCGAGAACAAAAATTTATAATCACTCAATTTATTCGTTGCTTAAAGACATATATATATACATATATACATATATATTATATATATTTAATACATATATATATTACGTTTGAGTGCGTGTAGGTAAAGATTCTTGCATTACAGGTTTCCTGGATACGAAAGCGTGATCTGCATATATTAACTGTTGGTACAGCCACTTATACATCCGATAAACGTTTTCAGGTAAGTGTTTAAATCCAATTCGTTTTTACTGTAAACATATTCAAATTGTTCCTACAACTTTCATCGCCTCTTACGGTTACTTTTTGTATCGATGGTTTTGCTAAATATTCAATTTTCCGAATTGTTCACTTTGCGGTTATATGAATGAGCGACTACGTGATATTGTTTATCACTTATAACATCAGCGCTTTTCTATGTGGCAGATACTACAAAAAAAAAACAAAAAACAAAAAACAAAAAGAATCCGCATTGATAAATATGCCTCCAAATGCATATTTTTTTCTTTTTTCATTATTTTAATCAAATAAAAACTGACCAACGCAAAAAGCTATGTAATCAAAACGATTGTTGATTAAACACCGGGAAAAAAAAGAAATGTAGAAAAAAGCATTTTTATGGATTAATCATAAAATCGCTGTCCATTTGTCGATTTAAAACGTATTCTGTTTTTTTTTTTTTTTTGTTCGTTTTTGCATAATTTTCTCTCAAAGGAGCATTTAATACTGAGTTTTTGTTTTTTCGCTGTTCGATTGCAACTTATGCTATCAATTAGTTGGGAATTTTAATACACACGATATAAATTCGACACAGAAGCATACTTACATATATAGTAACTATTTTGTTTTTATAACCAATTTGAAAAATAATATCTTTAAAGGTGACAGAATCGAAAGATTCTCGAGAATGGACATTACATGTGAAATCACCCCAGGCACGTGATAGCGGAATTTATGAGTGCCAAGTGAATACCGAACCAAAAATCTCTATGGCATTTCAGTTAAATGTTATAGGTAAGTAAGTAAGCATATTTTCTTAAGCACTTAAGCACGTATAACACTTTAGCGATATCGTAAAATGTTTCATTCTGCCATTAATGCGGTTCGTGACAATTTAAAATAACCAAAGAGTTATTTGCCAATAAGACATATTTACGATATAGTTTATTGTGAATTTAAAAAAAAAAAAAAAAAAAAGAAAAAAAAAACAGGAAAGCAAAAGCACTTCAGTTAAAATTACTCTTCGGAAGTAATCCTAGTATTTAAAAATACATCAGAGAAATATTCTATGGTAAGTGAAGGAATTAACTTTCGATATTTTTTTAGTTATCAAAATATTTTAAATTGTAAAGAAGGAAAAAAGTTGATATACTCAAAATATCATCTCATAGTGGAACCATTTCTGCTATCTCTGTAACGATAAAATCCTAAACCGTTACTATTTCTATAATCAATTTTGACTCTTTCTTGACCAAGTTTAGCCTAGTCAAGCTACAACTGATAATCGAAAGGGGCCATGTCTGGCAAATGTCCGGGTACACTGGGTCTTAACCGTGTCCTAGATGAATTAAAGTGCAATGGACAAAGCATTGTTGTAGTGCAATATCACTCGTTTCTTCCTACTGTCTCAGTTTGGCATTTTTCGAGCAATGCTTCGTTCAACTTTATCAGTTCGAGTCGCTAACGAACCCCACCCATAGTTTCACTTACCTTCAGCTACGTTGCGGATCAAAACCTAAAAATTGTTTGAAATTTAATTTAGATCTAAACGAGTTTACGCTTACACTCTTATCTTACGGCCACCATCTATCCATTTATTTATATATAAATCAATCTATAGTGCGAGTCAGTCTAGCTTCCGACGGCTGATCCATTATTTATACATCCGCTACTATCTGTGTGTCTCTCACATCATTATGTCTACCCATTCGTATACCCAGATCATGTTATGAGCAAGCATTGTATACACTTCCTGCTGCTTATGTCCGTCTATCCCTCTCTTCGCACATTTACTTATCTATATTTTCTAGTAAGTCTCCGTCTATCCAAAGGATATTTTAATTGCTTATCCCTACGTTTGCTTCTTTTTTTGCCAAAAATTTTCTTTGCAGCTAAAGCTATATTTAGATAAGATAATGTGTTCGCTTCACTTCAAAATGCCTGATGTTGTGATATTTTAACTACTTTAAGTTCTATTTAAATCCTATTTATATTTCAATATTAATTAAAATCTAAATATGATTAAATATCAAAGTTTAATATTTAGAAACTTAGAACACGCGTTTCTCCAACGAATTTTTATTTTGTTAAATAATTAAGTTTATACCTACGGTCACTGCATTGCTCAGCACTGTGATCTAAGGAAAAATCTTAATTAAAAATTTAAATGTCACCAAGAAAAGAGTAAGGACACGAGAAAGAAAAATGCATTTAATGTGCATTATTTCAAAAAAGTTATAAAAGTCATGTAAAGTAATGAAATTTGTTGTCTTTTATGACTGTTTTCAATTTTATACATAGCGAACGCTGGCAAGTAACTGTTTATTGTTTCGCAAATCAAGTTTCTTAGTACAAGTGCAACAACAAATATCTATTTGATCTACATATGTAAATTTCCCAGAGAAACGAAGTATATTAGAACGTAAACAAAGAGGTGCTTGCATATATATGCGCATTGCATACGACCA
Source organism: Glossina brevipalpis (assembly GCA_000671755.1). Taxonomy (NCBI): domain Eukaryota; kingdom Metazoa; phylum Arthropoda; class Insecta; order Diptera; family Glossinidae; genus Glossina; species Glossina brevipalpis. Next base: position 1,573,734 of record KK351042.1, read on the forward strand.
TAAAAACATACGTAGATTTACTATCGAGTCAAGTGGAAAGAACTCAATGTGTTCACCCATTTGTTTTACCCTTTGCTATACACCGAGTTTTATGTGACGATATTGTGTCAATTTACAGTCAGTTCAGTTTAAGTTGTTTTCGGTTTTTTTTTTTCATTTTGTATTTTTTTTTTTCTTTGTTCTTCAACACATAGTTTTGTATATAAGACTGCTTGTAGTGTATAATAATAACAAAAATACAATTGTAATGTTACTACCAGTCAGTGCCACTGGGAGTCACGGTGAAAACATTGTTTCGCATAGTAAAACTTTTTAATTTATGTTAATGACACTTCAAGTTCAGGTAACATTATGCTTTTTGCATAACTAAATATGTTTCATTTTTCCATATTTGTAATGGTATGTAAACATATGTATATATATATACATATAAACGTAGATTACACAGAATCTTTTTCGTAATTTTAATTTTATTTCATATGCTTAACTACGTGTAACACAATATGCATAATGTAATAGGAACAACGTGTGCGTGTGTGTGTGTTTATTCATACACACAAAGATAGACGTAGACACACACACACACACACACAAACGCGCGTACAGACAATTGAAAGACAAATTTTACGATAATAGACAGTTATATGAGTAACTTTCAGTTCCGTGTATATGTAAACGCATGCAATATACCGATAACATTACAATGCATAAACGAATAAATGAAAGCATTACGATATCGATACTGTTTCGTAACTCGTATTCATTCATTTATCCTCTGTACAAATCAACTTTGAAAACAAGAACAAAAAATTCTATAAAATTTTTCATATAAGAAAAACGTATGAAGAATATTTAATTGCTCTTGTAAAGATAATGTCACTCATACGCAAAAGCGAAATGTGTAAATTATATTTACTTTTTTATATACATATATACATACTATAATCAAATGCTTACTAATACTTTGAAAAATATTTTTAAAAAGTTTCATATCTCCATCGCATCATGTCAGTCAGATTGAAAATTATTTCGGCTCATCGTAGGAAGTCTTTTCGAATATTTATAATGATGTGTTTACACTGAGAATGATTCCAGGCCTTTCGTTAATTTCAGCTGACATTAAGCCGAATATTATGATTTATTCATGCAAAAGGTGTCAAATTCAATGAAATTAAATCGAAATGTAAAATTGTGGGCAAAAAGTAACGAGATTTTTTTTTTTTTTTTTTTAAAAACCCCCTTTTTGACATCAATGTCCCTTTGTTTTTTTTTTTTTTTTTTTTGATTGATTAGTATAAATGTTGTGAACGACTGACATACATTTCCAGACACGTGCCCTATTGATTTAGTAATAGCAGCGCTTTAAAAAAAAAAAAACAAAAAAACGATTTCATTACTTTTCGTCCATAGTGATATAAGTTTACCATCCTGCTTGTGTAACGCGTTAGTTGTCGATAACGAAGCACTGCTATATCTCTGCTTGTTTATTTGCCAACAGAATAATGAAATTTCAAATGTAACCAAATGCCTAATCTGCTTGTTTCTAAAATGTGCAATAATTTTGTTTTGTGTAAATTTTTTAAATTACTTTATTTGTCACTATTCACCAAATGTTGGTATCTAAGCAAAAATCATTTGTTTATGAAACGAAATTAATCATTTAATGCTATCGAAACAGATATTTAAAATGCTTCTTGCGGTAAACTACTAATTATAGTACGCAAAGAAATCGACAGTTCGCCAAGAATCGCAAGTATTCCTTATTAAACTTTTTTCTTTTAATGTATTTAATTTATAATCTATTCGAAATATAATTTGGACCTGCGGAACTCGGCGGAAACGGTCAAAAATTTGAAGAGTTCACAAAAAAAGAAATTAAATTAAAAAAACTAAAGTTTTACCAAGTATTACTTAAATATTGATTCAAATTAAAAGCAAATTCAAGTCGTTTTTGAAGCCGTTAGCAACGACTGACGAAAAATAAATATTCAACTCGACATATAACTGTAACGTACAAGAAAAAAAATTGTCATCGAAAATAGCAAAAGCTCCGAAATTCAATAAGAATCGTTAAATTCCATAATGATATCTAAGCATACCTTGTTGAGTGGCGTACGACATTCGCAGCTTGCTGCGTATCATGTCAGACAGTCAAATAGATTCAGTCTTGCATTGATTGAAACGTAAATCGATTGTACCTATGTGAAAAAATTGAGAACTGTTTTTCGTTGCAGAAGATATTTCGTATACCATGTAAATACATACATGCCATATACAAATACGACTCTAAAGAACTCTAAGAAATCAATATATAATTTTGCGAAAGGCTTTAATCACTCAATCAATTATTCCGCTTCTTCCGGTTTTAAGCCATCATATGTTTTGATCTCTATATGATTCCTCTGAATAAGGTTTAGTTCCTTTTCAAAATTACCTATAAGAAGTTCATGGTAAAGTTGTTTACGACCCTAAATTAAACAAATTTAGAGATTTAATATAGCGTTGCCGTCGTAAAAAGGGAAAGGTTTGGCCAAATAATATCTTTTCAAAAATTCAACAATTTTCGCTGAGCTTAATACTTGATTCAGTCTATAGATTTGATGACAATCATTTCTTGTTATATTTTCTTGTAAAAAATTTTTCTAACTTTATCGATGACTTTCCAAGTACGTTTAGTCCAAGAAATAAGAAAATAGGAAAAATTTTCCGGGATGTATAGTATATCCAAGGACTTTGCGGGATGTATCCAAAGCTTCATATAAATCCACAAGAATCCGGTGACCCAAGATAAACTAGAATTTTTACTACTAGAAGAATGCTCTCTGTCTGATCTTTGGGTAGGCCTTTGGGTAGTATCGTAATGGTTATGGAACTTTAAATTGGAAAATCCAGAGGAAAGTTCTGAGCAAAACCCAATTAATATTTATTCCAGAATCTCGAAATAGTGAAGCCTTTTCTAGTAGGGATTGTTGCTCTACTTTAAGAGTAGCGGTTATCTTTCGCTGATATAGGAGTCTATTGCTTGGATGCAGTGTAAAGTTAAACTCGAAAGAGCAGATATTCACGTAACATTCAAGCCGGAACCTTAAATTTTTAGTTAAATATGTTTTTAATAAATGAAGACAAAATTGATAAAATCACTTGGAAGGAATCTCTTCCGAAATATAAAATCAGTGGATAAATGGATAATAAACGGATTTAACACAGATCGGAAACACCAAAGTCACACTGTCCCTCCCTAAATTCATAAATCTATACCATAGAATACTGTAGATGTTACTGCCATAAGCGATAAGCGATAGCGTAAGTTAAGCATTACAAAACAGGGGTAACTCTGGAGAAGAGTGAAAGAAGTTGGCAACGCCAACAAATGAGCGGACCCCGACATCAGAATTTGACAACATTAATGTTTCCGAATAGGAAAACTAATTCTGATAGGATATACTAATTAACGGACGCTATGATGGATGGCCTTAAGAATATATGAAGTTAATAAAAGTTGAACTTAAATTAAAGAAGACTAAGCAAACTCGGACTTAAAAACACGCAGGCCTAAGCACAAATTGATTTAACGTGACTACCTACTCAGAGAGTCCAACCCCACTATGCACTTAAGCATAGGACTATTTCCGGCGAACAATAGTTGGCGTCCTTCAGCCTTTGGAGTAATCCCAAAAGGGGCGGGCTTAAGAAGAGGCTGTAATTAAAAATAGATGGAGGAAAACGACCCAGCGTTTAAATGGAGACGGAGGCAAACGTGGGCAGAGGTAACGAAAGACGTTAAATACTATTGACGTATGCAACGTTAACTAAGCCTAATAAGAAATGGATGATGACCAGATCTAAGCATAAAGCATAAGCATAAGAATGGACAGACTGCTATATAAGAGCAGATCGACGTGACGATATATGCATGCTAGTCTAGAACGGCAGAATGTAAAGACTGCAATAGCAAGCATAGGTAAGGTCGGACAGAAAAAGAGAAAGACCTCCAAAAATCGGCATGGAAATGGTTATAACGCCGAAAACAGAGTAATGAACATAGTGTAAGGTATACGGATTTTCATCAATATTACCTTTTCGGATATATTGATTCGCCTTGTCCTTTAATCTATTGCCTAGGTCCGTTTTTATAAACTTTACTCGAAATCCTTATCCGGAAAATAATAGTTACCACTTCTTTTATTCATCTTAAATTGATAGACTTTATTTAATTTTTTACCTAACTAAACATAATATAAATCCTAATATAAATCGTCCCTCAGTCTCACTCAGATATGTTCCGTCCCTCCCAAGGACATGATTGGCTCCTCAGAGCCCTAGATATACGGATGATTTACGGACAAAAATGAGAACGTATGACTATTCATGCCGCCGGACAGTAACCAAAAAGGGTAGAGGATGTGTTTTCCATTCCCCATGTTGGTTTTCTGTCAGCAGGTGGCGTTGCTACGTTTATCAGAGTTGCAATTTACCAAAGTTTTATGCTTATACTATGAGTTACTGCAGATGGCAGTAACCGCACAATTCCCTTTTATATAAGGTCAAGAAAACTAGGGATGAATATTGTGTGGACCAAAACGAGAACGTGACTTTGGTCCTTACAGTAGTGACGGACGTTCATAAGAAAAGGCATATATCGACGAATGGGCTTTTGCAACAAAAGGCAAACGAATGGACGAGGCAAGAGGAGACGCTGGGTATGGTTAACTTTCCTAGATTATTGGATGAGCTGCTCAGAAATTTCTATTGATTGTTAGTTCTGAGTTGCTCAGAAGTATCAATTGATTACTGTTAAAGGTAAGATATATTCTCTCTCTATTCCATTTGCTAGTTGAGATAAATAACGAAAGATTGTATAATCATCAAAGGCAAAGCAACAAAGGTAATCATCAAAGGAAAGCAAAACATTGCAGATCAATTTAATCTGTTAAGCGATATTGCGGTATTTCTTTAACCTTTTAAACATTCATCGACTACTCTTTAATATTCAATTTCCATAGAATATTTTCTGTAGAGAAATGTGTGGAAGTTTTGATTTGCGTATTCTGCAGAATTTGAAACCGTACATTTAGCTGAACACACATCTACGCATCCTTTATGTAAGGAAAACAGTATCAAATGTTAGTTTCCTTCTCAAACAAATTCACAGGAATATCATGCTCTTGATACACACAATCAAAGCGCACAGATATATATAAAAATAACGAAAATGTAAAATTTAATATGATGATATTTCCAATATTACAGATGTGACTCGCTTTAAATAAATTTTAACTGCCAATCTATCTAATATTTTTGATTATATGTACATATATGCTTTTGCAGTTCAAAAACAAGAAAAACTTCTTAGAAATCATTTCTTTCTGTATATATCCGCCATGAATAGAAAATGAGATTATGCAAGAATCCTTAAATAATGCAAATTAAATTTGATTTCTAGATTCATCTGCTAGACAGCTGAGTAGTGATGCAAAGCTTTCGTTATCCTAATTTTTAGAAATATTTTGATGTGTTCCTTCGTTCGCTTAGAATTTGCTGGTGAATCATTTCGATTTTCAAATTCAAAATGTTAGGTTTATTAGATAATAAGTATTAAAAAATTATTGAAACAAAGCTACGTTCAATAAACAATCCAGAGAACTGTAAAGCCAAGTACAATATCAATCAATTGTACAAATTGTTCTATGAATCATCACAAAATAAGCAGAAACTTAATAATTATTGATTATCGCGTCTATAAGTATAATTTCAATTTTCAAAACTTCTGTTGCATGCCTTTATGGGTCATGAAAAATGAAATTATCTCATATGAAAACATATTTACATACGATCACTTTCATATTTAGTGATAAGTGATTTAATAGAGAACATGTTGAAGACACGGCATTGAATGAACGGTCAACTAATGGGGTAAATAAAAAGTGCATTTTAATAAGTGCATATAAGTGCATATAAAAACATATTCAATTCAAACATATTCAAAACACTGTTCAAAAAGTAAGGGGAAGACATTGCAAAAAAACTCACTTTGCACGACAAAAACTTCTACTATTTAACGGGTAGAACAGCATACTAATGAATATGATACAAGTTTCTAAAATCGATCGTAAACATTTTCAAAAACAGTTTATAATCTTTAGGTTTTAATTCATTACTAAATTTTCAAATCATTTCAACCTCAAGTTTTGTACTTTCCAATGGCATATCGAGGGTGAAACCCTTGTAAAATTGTGGAAAAATGCCACTGTAATAAAGATCAATCAGAAGCATGATATAAATCATCCCTAACGGATCTTATAGTTGAAAACTTTTCTACCATTGATCTGCTTTAAACTTTAGTTATCTATAGACAAAAAAACCTTCAAATTAAAGCAATCGCTTAGAAAAGATAGATAGTTTGCAGATAGTTCAAGATATTAAGGCGTTTTATGAATGAATGTATTATTTTGAGTAATGATTCAAACAAATAGAGAATTGCAGTGTACAGCAAACAAAGCAAACAAGAAACTTCGATGTCATCGATCAAATAAAACTAATATGATTCGGTTGACCTGGCATTGTACCCTTTGAATATAGCTGTGTATGACTTTTCCATTTCTCAAAAACTGACGGTCGTTTGATGTCGCGAAAATATATTCAGGACAAGCAGTAGTGACCAAAGTGCTTTGTTGAACAAGCTACCAAAAATAGGGACGTTTTTGTATCTTTTTTATACCTATCACGTTAAGATCGGCATCTTTATCAGCATCAAATTTAGAATCGATTTAAGTATGTTCGTCCGTCTGTCCGTCTATGTGACTATCCATCCATACTCCTGTTCGTCTATCTGTCTATATGTCTATTCATTTGGTCGCCTTCCGTCCATCCTTCTGTCGATACATTCTGTCCCTCCATTCGTCGATACATTCATACTTCTGTTCATCTGCTTGTCTATATGTCTATCCGTTTGGTCGCCTGTTCTTCCGTCCATCCGTCTATCCTTCTATTTGTCTGTGAATTCATACGTCTGCTTGTCTTTGTTTTGGTCTGTTGTTCGTCGCTTGTCCTTCCATCCATCCTTCTCCTCGTCTGTCCCTTGCCCTTCTATCCATCCGTCAGTCCGTCTATTCAACTATCCATTCATACTTCTGTTCATCCGCTTGTCTATATGTCTGTTCGTTTGTTCGCCTGTCTTTGAATTTTATTAATAGAGAAGGTAGAAAATTATAATTGGCTAAGGATCACTACATCGATTTCCTTTATTTTCATCAATAAAAACTCCCCCCTATAGAAAACGCTGCCATAAGAATCCTTATATATATATATGAGAGTCGAATCTAGTAAAATTTATCTATCAAATCATTATATCATAACAATTTTCATCAGAAAATTTCAAAATTTGGATAATATTTTTATATAAATTTTTACTTTTTAAAAGAAGACTTATAAGCGAGACGAAATTTAAAAAACCGTCCCTTTATTTTTATCTTATGGTGAGGTTTGTTAAGAGCTATAAAAAAAACGAAGATATTTTTCACATAACTACTTTGTCAGACCAGGGCTTTATATGAAGTGTTGTAGTCCAAGCTATTCTGAATAGCATACGTCCTTCGCAAAATAAAACAAAAGGTAAAACAATATCTGAAGAATTGTCACCGATTATTATAATAGAAGAAGATTATTAAAATAAAAGATAACACAGACCAAACATCAGATTTTAGACGGACAGGGAATGATTCCGAATTGATTATTACAATAAAAGATAAGCCCGGAACAGAGATTAAATATCAGAAGGACGGATGGATAGACATACTTAAACTGCCTCAAGGAATGATTGCGAATTTTATTATTATAATAAAAGAAGATTATTACACTAAAAGATAGGTCATGAACAGAGATCAAACATCATATGGTTCGATGGACAGACATTCTGAAATTGATTCAAGAAATGATTCCGAATTATAGTAAAAGATAAGCCATAAACAGAGATCAAACATCAGATGGACGGACGGACAGATATATCTAAACTACCTCAAGAAATAATTCCGAATTGAATGTTATAATAAACGAAGATTATTAGAATAAAAGATAAGTCATGAACAGAGATCAGACATCAGATGGTTAGACGGACAGACATGCTTAAATTGATTCAGAAAATGATTCTGAATTGATTATAATAAAAAAATGAAGTAAACATCACAAAAGTGAGTATAAAATTGAAAGAATCGAATAATATTTGGATAAAAACTACAGGTTACCATTTCTTAGCTTGAATAATAAACCAAGAATTTTTGCAAAATGTGATCCAATATGTAGTGAACGTCGTATGATATTTTCGGAAAATTAATTTAAAGAATTGATTTGAATTATTTTGTTTTAAATTCTTTGAAAATTGACAATAGATTTGGCTAAGTTTTGTTAGCGTATTCTATTAAAAGAGGAATATATTTACAACTTATTATAGCTGAACATTATATAATAATAACAGTAAATAAATATTCAGAATGTGTTGTCAATTTTTCACTTTTATAATATTAATAATTTTTCTATCAAATTTCTTCAACTTTATGCGTTGACACACTTTACTTCAAAAGAAACTCAAATAAACCTTAAAAGAACTTTTTGGTAATTCCGGATACTTTTTTAATAGGATAGCAGAGTATGAAATGAACGAAAAAAAATTGTTTTCTTTTTTATGTACAATACATAGTTTTTATTACCTGCGACGTCAAAGAGCATTTTATAGTTCATACATAATTATTATTGAGAACAAAGATACAAGAATTTTTCATGACTTTTGTAACGAATCATGTGTACCCGTCCTTCATCAGGAGGAATATGAGAATATTTTTAAAATTTCTTTCCATTGTCAGGTATGCCCATGAATCGATTAGATCTCCTTTCATATGAAATATTACATTAGATGATGTAAAAAACACTTGATATTAAACGTATTAATTGAGATCGCTTTTGCTTCAAATTGAACATTAATATAAAATGAGTTTAAATTGAACTAAAAAAATGAAATGAAATTTACTTTTGAAGTTTACTTCTTTTCTTTTTCTATTTATAAAACTTTCCGGTCATTATTGTGTGTTCTTATGTCATTTAAATAAGAAAAAGAAAACATCTCGTTATATGAATCAATATAACTCAAAGTAACTGTTTTAATTTCTAACGTATTTAACTTGAAAAGTTTTTTAATATTTAATTTTCAAAATTTTCGATATTTTGAAAATCATTGAAATTTTTTATATAGTAAAAACATATTTAGTATATTCGTATATTCAAGTTGTGTACATATGAAGTTTCCCCTTTTTAAATTGCAAAAAAAAAGAGCCCAACAACAAACTAAGAATAGAAAGCATTGTTTGGTGGAATAACTCTATGTACTTTAGAGATCTTTATAGAAATGACAGAATCAATAACTAAATTAATATACCAACACATATTTAATTGCAATGGATATCAAAACATTAAAAAAAAAAAAAACTTATATACGAATATACAAACAACCATTAACAACAATTTTTTTTCATTTTTTTTTTATTGTTGTTACCAGAATATTATTAACAAAAAAGGGAAGCAATTTGTATATAAATGTGTGTCATTGTGTGCATTCATTGATTTTCGTTACAGTTGATTGCCTCCCATGTTCACATGCACAGAATATTACTGACAATTTTTATACGTAAAAAAAAAAAAAAAAAATGGGGGAAATTCTCTAGAAAACGATACGAAATTGTGCAAGAGCTGTAACAGTCACTAAGAATGTATAGTTGGTCGTGAAAACTCTTACGCACGGCATAATCCCATTTCAATAATTGTCAGCCAACCATTACCTTTCATAGTTCGTTCACTGAGTTTCAATTCAAGTGTTTTAAAAGTCAGGTAGATTGCAAAGAGACTTTTTGCCATTTAAATTGTAGGGAAAAAATTGAGATCGAAAAGCAATAAAATTCTCAGGAATTACAAAAAAAGAATTAAAAAATTTCTAGGCTCCTAAGAAGAGAAAATACAGTGAGAACCGTTTTTTAAAATCAACTTATTCCTAAACATGGTTTAGGGACTCGTGAAGCATGTTCCGTGTAATAGCACAAGGATAAATACTGAATACTTCGGCAGCCGCCCATTAGAAAAGTCCAGGGTATTGAAAATATTGTTTAGCTAACTGAGACCGTAAATATCTCAATCGGGCCTACTATAAATATTTTGCAAGTAATATTGAATGTAAAGAGACAATATGGGCAAAATAGGTGACGCTTACTTTTACGATTGGCCAAATAGCTCGTTAAAGAACGAGGTTTAACTCTAGTTCACCTGAACTTCTCCTTTGACTTTGCCTACATGATTACAGGCAGGAATAGCGCGATGATTTGAGTAAAAATTTTTCAGTACGAAAAAGTCCACAAACATCGACAGGAAGATTAATGTGATCAGCAGTTTTTGAGATGAACATAATAGATAACATAATCCTCATCAGCTACTTTGAACAACAGGTAAAGTAACAAGTTCTACTACTATTAAAAGGTTTAAATAACCGTATCCAGAAGAAATTACTAAAAAAATATTCTTCATCGCAATAGCGCATCTTCTCATTCGTCTATTCAAATGTAAATAATTTCAAAATTCTTGGATTTACTTTTACATGAACCAGATCCTGAATCAATTTAAGCTTGTCTGGCCGTTTGCCTGACTAATGCCTTTGTTTTAGTCTACAGATCGCAATTTTTGAGATGTTTCGACGAAATTTAGTTTAGTAAGATGTTAGGACAAACATGTTTTGATTCGAACTACTTCTACGACCTTAATTTAAAAAGTTGTTATATAAAAAATATTCCTCGTAGCATCTGCCATTTTGAATTTTTTCAAAAAAAATTTTTTTTTTTGGAAATTGTGCCATCATTATAGCTTAAAGTGTGTGCAAAATATTGGTATAACCGTACATTCGGAAGGGCCCAAAATATCGATCGACAGGTTCCCTTTTGATGTGACGGCGGCCATTTTGAATTTTTCCGAATTTCTTTTTTTTTTGCAAATTGTCTTGTCGTCGTAGCTGTACGGCGCGTCGCATTCGGAAATACTTGAAATTTCGATTTAAAAAAAAGTGCTGCCATGCTCACGGGAACGAAAGTTAAATTAAAGGTTAAAAAATGATGAGAATGACACAAATTAATAAATAATAAATAATATCCTAGTTACGAGAGGTTACGGCATTACGCCTGATAATATGAAATAAGAAAATTTACTAAGTCTGGAGCTATGAAAGTTAGATTAGTCTACGAGGCAAACAAATATTATATAAAACACTAAAAGTTAGATATTGTGACCATATGAAGGCTTGTTGAAAGAATTCAATGCGGTTTCTCAACGCTGAACTTTTTCTGTCGTGTTACGCAAAGGATCGAGTTCATGCGAACAAGTTTTAGAATTCTTGACCAACATCCGTCATGTTATGGCCGAGCTATATGGCCACTAGTCGGTAGATAAGTCGTCGCAGAATACTTCAAGAGGATCCAGTCATGTGAAATATCCTATATAAAGGATATTTGAACGACATTGTTTTCCCCCGGCAGGTCTAAACAATATATTGGAAAAAAGATTTGATTCTAATTTCAATTAGAAGTGTGTTTTATTTACGTTTACTACAAAGCTTCTGTTCCCACACAATTAAAGATTGCCGGAAAACAGACAGACAGACGGACAGACAGACATGCTTTAAATCATTCCCAAAATGAATCGTATTCAAACTGATATTAACTCCTTCATATAAATGTTGCAAGCACTCGCACAAATCTTATATACCTTTGCCGTTAGTGGTATGAAAGTATAAAAATAAAATCATTCAACACATTTGAAGTCGAATTTGTTCATCAATTCAATAAAATATTTCATTCATTTTTATGATTAAAAATCCATTAAAATGCTGTAAGAGCGAAATTCGAGTTAGAGACTTGATAAAGTATCAATAAATTGCGAAATTCAAATGCTTTTTCTATATATTATTATTAAAGTGCAATAAATCAGAATTGAAGGGAAAACTATTGAATATTTATGCATTTTATAGCGAACACGTTACAGGGCGCTAATAAATAAATGTAATTATCATAAAGAATCAAATTTACATAAATACGATTTTACATTTAAATCAAACGTTTATTTAGTTCACCAGAACAAAAACCTAATTAAAGTTAATTTATTTACAATACATGTTTATTCCATACCGTTGTAAAGCTTTGCCTTTATTTTTTCTATTTTTCTATTTTTTTTTCTTTTAACTAAATTCATATTAAATGCAAATGTTGTTTTTAATTTTGATAATATTTTTCCAGCCGTATGATTTGCATACCATTAATTAAATGTAAATTAGTTATACATGATGAGGTTTTTTAAATATCTTTTTAAATATCTGTTATAATAAATTTGTTAGGTTATGCGTATTAACCGTAATGTAATTGAATTTGATTTTCATTTTTAAATGTTGTCTCTAATAACAAATATTATAATCGCCTTCATTCGCTTAATCGCTCAGCAAAAAAAAAAAATTGAAAAAATAAACATTTTGATATAAACGATTTTATGAACTGATAATATAAAAAAAATTACTTTTATCCAGTTCAGTTGTCAAAGACAAAGCACTTTGATGTTATAATTCCCATGTTTTGTTGTATTATCTTTAAATATTTAAATGTTTGTAACATTTTTAAATTATTTTCAGTTATTTTTATTACGAGAAAAGATCAAATGTAATAGAAAT
>KK351042.1:1586512-1657962 GCA_000671755.1 Glossina brevipalpis
AGAGGGACAGAGAGAGAGGACAGAGAGAGAGGACTGAGAGAGAGAGAGGGAGAGAGAGAGGGACAGAGAGAGGGACAGAGAGAGAGGGAGAGAGAGACACTGAGAGACAGAGACTGAGAAAGAAAGGGAGAGAGAGAAGAAGAGAGAGATAGAGAGAAAGAAAGAGTTTAATCGCAGCCTGAAAGATGTATGTCCGATCAGAAACTGTTATGTTTTTACCGATCGAGGACTATAGGTCCGATCGTACGTATTACTATTATTCATATGGACAATCCGTACGGCGACCTAAAAGATCTATTGTACTCGTCACTGCTTCTAATTTTCCCGCTTTAGGATATTAATAAATACCGCGACTTTCCTAGATTCGGAGCACTATACTATGTTTGACGTTACGAAGTGTTCGCAGAACACCTGTTGTCGGATTCTTCAGATTGCTTTACGCTCACACAGAACGTGGTAGGACGTTTCCGCTGACTTTTCATAAAATCTGTAAGAATTGGTATTCGAAATACCTACCTTTCTCAGGCTATAACTGGGAGAGTTATGAGCCGTATAGAAGCTTGTGACCAGTTGCAGGTCGTTCCTGTGAAAATTCAATTGAAATTTATGGTTACAGAATTGTAATACGGCGTAAAAAACGAAACAATTAAGTTCATTAAGCTCCTGTTAGATACGAAGTGAACGTTATTATTATTAACACTTCCTTCGTAAAAAGTCAAGAATTTCTCACATCTTTTGAAACTTTTCTAGAAATCAAATTTTAATTTGCTTCTTATTATATAATTTTTGTATGTTTTATTTACAGAAATTTCTCCCGATGCTAAAGCCATAATAACTGGGCCGGCAGATTTGCATTTTAAAGTCGGAAGCGCAATAATTTTAACTTGTATTGTTTATCAGCCATCGGTTAAAGATATTGGTCCTATATATTGGTATCGTGGTGAATATATGATAACACCATTCGATATTAACGATTCAGAAAATATTATTTTACAACCAACCTTATCACCAACTTCAGTACACACTATGGACGATAATATAAAAGCAGGAACACCTTCTCATGCAGCCCACAAATCGGACGCATTGGAAGGTTATAATGAAAATGAACAAATGCCAAATGAAATTACTCAAGATTTTACTCAACGTATAGCCATGGAATCGCAACTGGGCGATACTATGAAATCCAGGTAATTTATTATATTTAATAAAATAAATTAATATCCTAACCTAACTTCACATTCCTTACCACTATTCCATATTAAAACAAATCAAATGAAATGAAATTTACCTTAAGACGAAGTCTAGTTATTATCCACTGTCCGTAGCATATTATTAAAAATGAAGATTTTTTCTTAATTCCAAACCTACTAAAGAGTCTATTAAGCATAATTTTGCTCGAAATATGTATTCATACTTCCTGGAGGGCAATTGTACAAAAGATATAATTAAATCTTTCAATTTTAAATTCTTCTTTAAATTTTACTTTAAATTGTTCTTTACAGTCTAGTTGAAGTTCTACTTTAAATTCTACTTTAAAGTTTACTTTAAATTCTACTTGAAACTCTACTTTAAAATCTACTTGCAATTCTGTTTTATATTCTACTTTCAATTTTACTTTAAATTCTACTTTATATTCTACCTTAAATTCTACTTGATTCAAGGTTATGTTTTGCGATCTAATAAATTGTATTAAGTGGAATCGTGGAACCTTAATAGTAGATACTAACATTCGTAAATGGTAGACCGGTTCGAACTCATTAAATTCATTCAGAACCACAAGATTATATATAATGGGTTTGCTAACAATAAACTGGTGGAGGCTAATAACCGTTTCCAGCCTATTGAAAGTTGCTGGGGAAAGAATTGAAACGAGACTATGTTGACAAATATATGTTTTCCCAATTTTATGAGTTTTGCTTGTGAAGTCGGAACCTAGCGCTACCCTCTCTTTATAAACATTATGTGTGCTGTAAACAAAATAACTAATTGAAGTAATAGTCCCACCGCCACCTTCCTTGTGTCTCAATGAAAGTCTACTATTTAAAAATATTTAAAAATAAAAACACGTATTTTTGGCGTTGTGGACGTCCTTCGTCAAAATTCGCTGCGTAGTTTTCGGGGAAAATTAAACTTGTTGAGAATGATGACGAATTGATGTTTTTGCTTACAGCGGCAAATATTTTCAACACAACCACTGGTCCAACGACGCAAAGGGGACTTACTGCCTATAATCTTTTTTCTTTACATTTTTTTACCCACCTTTGAATTGTTGACGCATTAGATACACTTTCTCGACCAAAAATTACGCTAAGTTTGCGAGTGGTCTCAGGGTAACTTTCCCTATTTTTGTAATGCATTTCCACAATTATGATGAGTTCTTCTTTTGTGTAGCGATTCATATTTAATAATCGAAACAATCATCATTTGCCACTTGCATGAAAAAAATGACACAAAATTTAAATGTAGACAACAGGAAAGAATTTAAAACAAAATCTATTCATTATTTCTATCTATCCTTAACTAAACTTTATAAAAAATTTTAGGCCCTATGCGGTTAAATAAAAAATTCAATGTATAGCACCTTAAAAATGTATAGCACCTTACAAAGTTCAATCCAAACATTTTGTTTTATTCTTTTAAATTTATACACAAATCGCTTTCAAAATCGATGCTGCAAGCTATTAAAATAAATAAATAAGAAGCACTTTTCCTACAAGGCATAGTTGCTTCACTACAACCGCAATATTATCCACTGTAGTAATAAAGTGAAATCACAACTATTTTGCCCGAACGTATTCAAGCTTTAATTTTTCGATTCATTGATTGCAGATTACGCATATCGAATGCTCAGACTTCAGATACCGGCAACTATACTTGTCAACCAACCACAGCCAGTAGTGCCAGCGTAATGGTTCATGTTATCAATGGTAAGTAAATAAGAATATTCAAGGCATACAAATACACGCGCTATGCCTCATTTCTTTTATATTTTCCCATATATTTCCACCTCTTTACTTAATTAAAAGCATTCTATAAATCGGTGTATCGTAGCAAGTAAAGAAAATTTTATTACCGTAGTGGAATTTGCTTATATTGTTGCTTAAGCTGAAATCATGTAAAGTAACACACAAAATATATAGCTCCCAGAGATCGCATCAAATTTTTATATTCTTAATAAGCATAAGTCTCGAAATCGTCCTTTGGTTCATCTGTTATCTGTAGCAAGAGATTTCTAGCTATTAAATATTAAGAAGTAAATAATGAATATGCGCCAAAGCTTTTAATATTAAATGTGTTATATTTGTTTGCAATTTGCTATAAAATCCATTCGCTTGAAACATTAATTTTATATTATGGTGTATATATATATATATATATATATGTATATAATACCTATGATACATCTTTTTCATATCATGTATTTATAGGATTTAAGAGCACTTTACAAACAATTGTCAAAGAGACGCATTTCATTATTTCACCCTCTTTACCTGCGGTTCTTTTGCCGGTTATTCCAATCTCGTTTAATTCGTTTTTTTTAAATCCCATACGAAAATTTTATTCATTTACTTTGCTACTCCCAAATGCAATTGAGCCACAATAGAATAAGAAACGTATTGAACAAATAAAAGAATCTTAAATTGAAACTTAAATTTAAAATTGTAATTTACTCTTTTAAAGAATTTTTAAAATCAAAGGGGATAAGCATAATAAAAAACAAAAATAAGAAAAACTTTGGAAAAATCATGTAAACATCCAAGACAAACTAAGAGTGCAGCACTAAACCGAAACAATGACGCTACAACAATGATATACCGTACTATAATTCCGCTTTGGCTTAATGTGGATATCTAGCCGTATAACCGTAATCCCATGGTGCACCTAAGCACTGAGCTATTTTTCAGCGAACGGCGTCGGCGTCGACGTCGTCGTCCCCCGGAGATAGGTATTATTCAGTATCCACACCGTCAGGTTCTCCACTACTCCGAAATACCAGGCTATGACACTGGGTATAGCCCAGATAATCCACATCTAGTGAGAGTGGTTTCCTATCTAGGATTTCCTAACCAACACTATACTCCCCGAAGACTCGTACTCGTTAGGCAACGGGACATATTTCAACTTTGTTGAAGTACCAACATAGTACAAAGAGCTTCTACTTTACTCCCCAAAGGGCCGTATCCAACTGTTCGGGCAACAAGATATGTTCCAAGATTGTTGACCTACCAATATAGTACAAAAAGCTTCTACGGTACTCCCACTCCCTGAAGGGCCGTATCCAAACGGTCGGGCACCAAGACATATTCCAAGTTTGCTGACGTACCAACATAGTACAAAGAGCTTCTACGGTACTCCACGAAGGGCCGTATCCAAACCGTCGGGCACCAAGACAAATTCCAAGTTTGCTGACGTACCAATATAGTACAAAAAGCTTCTACGGTACTCCCACTCCCCGAAAGGCCGTATCCAAACGGTCGGGCAACAACAAATATTCCAAGTTTGCTGACGTGCCAATATAGTACAAAGAACTTCTACGGTACTCCCCGAAAGGCCATATCCAACCGGTCAGATAACAGCACATATTTCAAATTTGTTAACGTACCACCTTAGCACAAGGAGCTTCCTCCTTTAAGCAACCGAATCCACGTGGATTTGTATTGGTCTTCGGATTTTCTGTACATCATGGAAAATTAAATGCTCCCCCTAAACTTAAGAAGTGTTATGTACTTAGAAAGACATTGATGCGGTGTGCTATGTCAGCCCTGCTTCCTGTCCAACTATTAGCTCCAGCAATTACCACATAATTAATGCATTGAGGCAATATTATTATGACCTAAATAATAGATGAACTATCGAGAAGAGAAGTCTCGTATTAAGGAAGTACTCTCGACGAAACTTCCTCGTATAATCCAAGACATGTCCCTCGTCGGGCATCGATCGTTGAAGCCTTAAACTCGTTGTAGCCGTTAAGCCTTGAGTTTTAACGCAGGGACCACATAAAAGCGAAAGTTTCGGCGTGCTTACGTACCGCCGTGCTCGAAACCAATCATATATTATACATTATGTTTATAAGCGAATTAAATGAAGAAGCATTTAAGATTAAAAATTAATTGAAGCACGGGGTCGGCAAAACACACATATTAAGAAATTACACCATTATATACTTTTCAAGAAATCAATTTCTTTTTCGTTGACTTAATAGATTCTTTGAACCTTTTAGAATACGAGGAAAAAGTTCCTTTACTGCAAACAATTTTTTGACTAAAACTCTGGTTTTTTCTTCAAGCTGCACGAGAAAGAACGCTCTTATGTCCAAATGAATCTCTACTAGGACGTTATAGTCTAATATCTTTGCTGTTGATTTCTGATATACAAAAAGATGCCTTTACAAAGTATTTGTGTTCGTTTAAGAGCTTTTCCAAGTAGAAATACTTAAGCGTAGCTTCATTGAGACAATCATTGTATAGATATGAGGCCTAGAGCGATTTGAAAGCTTTGCAAATGTTACATCTCTCATCGTATAAGGTAGAAGAAAAACTTCATAGCGTTCTCCTAAGTAGACGATTTTAGAAGCGTGTCACTTTCCTATCTTTTACCCTATCAAGCTGTGTTAGGGCGCATGAATTAAAGTGAACAAATAAGTCCACGGGGATCAGGTGCCCCAGTGAGAAAGCTCTTTGTACTATGTAGGCTACGTCTACAAACTTAGAGAATTCCTTGCTGCCTGATCGCTGGGAACGGAACTTCGGGGAGTTTCGTGGCTGGTTGTGGTAAATGAACTAGATAAACCCTCTGACCAGAGGGGAAAATGACTGTATCCAAGGTGCTTAATCTGGTACTCCAGGAGTTGAGATGCCCCCCTTGTGGGGATTGTTCCAAAGCCTGGGGGACGGTGACTAACGTCCTTGAAATTAGTCTGTACTTAATGTACCCTGGTGCAATGCCGTCAAGGTGGTACCCAGGTAAAGGAAAGAAAGGAATCCATAGATAAACTATAAAAAAACATTATAATGTTTGATAATATGATCGAAAGGGCTTGGGTTCGAAAATGAGCTATAATTTTGAAAACATTTCCTAAATTTTACGGTATAATTTCGACCAAAACGCTTCCTAGCCTTATGGAAAACTCCATATTGTTTAGAGTGGAAATGCTTTATCCTAAGTCGCAGTAAGGAAATGATTTGCGCATTTTTGTTCTAGAAATTTTTATGTTAAAGATATGCCGAGGTCTAGTCGACCAATCGCTTATAAAATCGATGAAGCTCTTGAAAAGATTGAGAAAGCCTGAAAGATTTCTTCTTATGACATCGCTATGGAATCTAACATCAGCCATAAACGGTTTTGAACCATTAGAATAAGGTTAGATACAAAAATAAGTTCGAAGTTTACGTACTACACGAATTAACAGTGAAAAATTTAATGGATCCAATTTCCACTTGTAGCACATCGCAACTGAAAGGAAACGAAATCAAACCTTTTTTAAAGAAATTGATAAAAGGCGATTAAAAGTCAGTCATATATGATAATAACGGACCATACAAAGAAGATCGGATGAAACTGAACAGTTGGTGGGAAATTGCAGACAACGCGTGAACTAATGCTTTGTGTTTAGTGCGGTTTAGTAGAAAGGGATCATGCTTGATCAGCTACTCCCTCCTGGCCATTTAAGGCGCACAATTCAAATGAGGCGTCCGGAATTTACGATCCGACTACTATTTGTTTAGTTCTCTGCAAAATTTCTCTAAATAATGTAAAGTTAACTTCAAAAAAGGGCAGCAAACATCATTTGGTTCAATTTTTCGCTGAAAAATCTCAAGTGATGTTCTCTAGTGATGTCACAATAGTGTTACCAGAAGATGATAGAAGATTATTAATTTAATTGAATAAAAAATAATAAAATATATTTTAACACAAATATGTTCGAATTTTAATTTTCAAAAGCTACGAACTTTTTTCCAAATCTTCGATATCCCATCATCTGACATCTGTGTACTAATAGCTTATTATCTTTCAATAACTACAAAAGCTTATTGCTCATAAAGACACTTTAGCGTGTTATCCTTATGCAATGTAGTCCAAACTAAATTGTTTTCTAAATTCACATCTACTCACTTGTACTTTCAATTTGTGTATACATCTGTCTATCTATTGTTAAATCCCTCAAAGACACAAAAAACAAAAAAGACAAATGGAAACTATTTGCACGAAAAAGGAAGAATGAAATTGAATGCAATCTGTATAGAAATGCATTTTATGGACTTCAAAGAAAGAAAACTTTAAAAAACTTTCTATCACGCTAGTTTGACAACTGAATAAAGTGCTGTGGCTTAGTTTAAGAAAAATTTTTAACAAAACGAATAAAAATAATTTTTGCAGCAAAATAGACTAAATTTTCATATAATTAGCTTAAGACTTTGATTGTGGACGATTTCTTCTAAAGAAGATCATAAATTATGTGTTTGTCCATCAAACAACATTTTTTTTTTCGGTAGTGTCAACATAGAACTATCCCCCAGCTATTGATGTTCTAGGCAAAAGGAATGACATCAGTTGAATCGTGCATGTATTCGAAATATCGGAAGAAGCGGTCAAGAACGGAAGCTTCGAAATTTTGCTTCCAGATCCAGATCGTGCTTTCAGCTTTTGCCCGGAGACGACCAATTATATCCAGCCAAAGGCTGAGATATTCATTAACAGCGAGAGTATAACTCACACTTTTGATACACTTTAGTATTATCGTAAATTAAGCTGCGTGGTACTTATGTGTTTAGCTATATCCAGGGCAACTGATCCAAAGAGATGAAAGAGATTTGTCCACCACAATCAAATCTTTTAATAGTACTACTCGAGTTCGTTTTCGTGTCCTTTAGTTCATGCAGTAATTTTTTAATCGTCTGTAGCCTATATTTTCACTTTAAAGATGAGTTTCACTATTCTCCTTTTTTTCTAATCCGTACAATTCGTTTTGATAACCACTATTCCCCTTACTATTCGCACTTTTCTAACCCCTCTACCTATAATCCTTTTTGATAATCACTATTCCCTTACTAGTCCCCTTTTCCTAATCCCTTTATCTACAATCTTTTGTGATAATCACTATTCCCCTTTTCCTAATCCCTATATCTACAATTCGCGTTGATAACAACTATTCCCTTATTGTTCGCATTTTCCTGACCTCTGTACCTACAGTCCTTTTTGATAACCAGTATTCCCCTACTATTCCTCTTCTCCTAATCCGTATACCTACAATCCGTGTTGATGACCTCTATTTCCTTACTATTCCTCTTTTCCTAATTCCTATACCTGCAATCTTGTTTGACAACAACTATTCCCTTGCTATTGCCCTATGGCTCCAATCTTGTTTGATAACAACTATTTCCCTACTATTCCCCTTTTGCTAACTCTTACACCTATAAAGCGTTTTGATAAGCACTATTCCCTTACTATTCGCTATAGCTACAATCTTTTTTGACAACAGCTATTCCACCGCTATTCCCCTATACCTACGATTTTTTTTGACAACAACTATTTCCCTGCTGTTCCCCTTTTGCTAACTCTTACACCTATAAAGCTTTTTGATAATCACTTTTCCCTTACTATCCACCTTGTCCTAATCCCTATATCTACAATCTTTTTCGATGGCCATTATTTCCCTACTATTCCTGATCTTCTAATCCGTATACCTACAATCCATATTGATGACTTCTATTCCCCTACTATTCCCTTTTTCCTAATCCCTATACCTACAATCTTTATTGACAACAACTATTCCCCCGCTATTCCTACGATTTTTTTTTATAACAACTATTCCTCTGTTATTCCCCTTTTGCTAACTCTTACACCTATAAAGCTTTTTAATAACCACTATTCCGTTACTAACCACGTTTTCCTAATCCCTATACCTATAATCTTTTTCGATAACGACTATTCCCCTACTATTCACCTTTTTCTATTCTCTATACCTACAATCCTTTTTGATAACAACCATTCCCTTCCTATTCGCATTTTTTTAATCCCTCTACCTATAATCCTTTTTGATCACCACTTTGTCTATGTGCATAGTGGGCATAAACACTTGAATAGCGGGTCAAAAAAGTCCTATCAGAGCATCAGAATTTTTTCTTTTAATTTAACATCACTTAGTTTTTTGTCATTTCTTAATTAAATATATATTTTTAAAAAAAAAATATCTTTTCTTTTAGATGAAAATCCAGCAGCTATGCAGAAAAGTCGAGGTGAAGGACTCAAATCAATGACAATGACAACCGCGATTGTTATCGGCTTTGCAAACGTTTCATCTAAATTAATGGTGCTGATGTTACCAACCGCTTTCAATTTCAATACATTGTTAAAGTTCCTTTGCCATGAAAATTAGAAAATAGAACACAAAGAAAAGAGCAAAAAAAAAGAAAAAAAAGAAAAACATACAAATTATGGTTTCAAGCATAAATACCAATGTCATCAACAATGATACGCACCATAGTAGGCGATCTTCAAAATACGATGCCAAACAAAGCAATTGCTTCCATGGTTATCAACTGCACACAGTATGGCTGTTGTATGTCTATATGAAAGTTCTCGGTATATGCAACAGAGAAACAACGCATCAGTAACCTTTCTTCTGCGTTACATTGTCACTGTCAGATTCATTCAGAGAAATGAGCAGTAAAGAAAAACGAAAACAAAAAAAAACAAAAAGAAAAAGAGAAAGAGAAAAAAAATGAAAACACTGCCTTTTGTTGTTGTTGTATTTATCTTGTATTTATTTATATGTGTGTATGTGAAATCGTTAGCTGTTACTTTAGTTAGCTGCATTTTAAAAACAGTTTTCCGTTGTCTTTTTGTCCTTTTTTTTTACTGCTAATAGCTACTACGCTGCTTATCATTTGCAGCTAAGAAGTCTCTCATTAACAACATCATCCTTATCCATGACATCAAGTAGCATAACATAGTCCTGCATTAAATTTTAAATAAGTTTTCTCTGCCATATCTCCCAGCAACTCCTTTCTTAACAAAGAGCAACAATTTTAAGCGTCCACAATCTCTACCCTTTTACATGATTCTAAAAAAAAAAAAAAAAGAAAAAAAAGAAGTAAAAAACGTGAGTTCCATGTTTCGCTTGAAATGTTTCACAAAAAAAAAATTGGAAAAAAATACTTTGTTTACTTAAAAAGTATTTCAATGTAAAACTTTAATAATATTATTTTAGCCAAAACTTTAGTTCTTTTATATTAGCGAACGTTAGCGAAAAGAAAACAATTCAATTCGTAGATTGAGACGAATTTTTTGATGCCCTTTAGTTTTCTTATTTTCTTAAAATAATTTAGACTTAAGCTACTTTGGATATAATCTTCAAGCAAAAATGTATACAAATTATTTTTTAAAATTATTTTCCTAAAAAAAAAAAAGTTTTATATAGAAAAAGTTTCCGATAAAATTTAGAACTCAGTCTGTAAGGTTTTTGTGTTTTTTTTTTTTTCTAAAGATCAAGTTTTGGAATTAGCTCTAGCAGAAAGAGTGAGACATTTATACACCTATCACTGAAGGATGGTATCATACTCATTTTATCATTTCGCTTGCAACGAACTAAAGGAGGCTTCAGTGACAAAGACAAAGTTTATATATATTCTTGAGCGATCTAAGCATGTCCTTCTCTCCATCCATCCGTTCCCCTTCCGTTATGTCTTTGGTAAACATTCTCATGGTCGCAAAAATGAGATAACGAAAATTAATCATGTCCGTCTGTCCCTATGTCTGCCTGTGTTATGTCTGTAGTAAACATCGCCCATTCACCGTCTGTCCTTCTGTACTTATATCCATTTGTGTAATG
Source organism: Glossina brevipalpis (assembly GCA_000671755.1). NCBI lineage: Eukaryota > Metazoa > Arthropoda > Insecta > Diptera > Glossinidae > Glossina > Glossina brevipalpis. The sequence goes on from KK351042.1 coordinate 1,597,344, forward strand.
TCTGTGTTAAACATTTCTCATACCCCATCTGTCCGTATGTCCGCTTGTGTTAAGCGTTCTTCTTGCCGCATAAATTAAGATATCGGATATTAATCATGTCCGCTCGTCTATCCGCGGGTGTGTTTGTTAACGTCTGCGGTAAACATTGTCCTGTCCGCAAAAATGAAAATATTAAAAATTAATAATAACCGTCTGACTGTGTGTCCGCCTGTGGTAAGCATACTTCTTGCCGCATATATGAAGGTATTGAACATTAATCATGTCCGTCCGTCCGACTGTCCGCATATCTATTTGTGTATAAAAATAAAGTAAATGGAATTTAACAAAGTCCGTCCGTCCGACTGTCCGCGTATCTATCTGTGTATAAAAATAAAGATAATGGAAATTACTAATGTCCATCTGTTCGCCTGTCCATGTGTCCGTTTTTGTAATGTCTATGGTAAACATTCTCCTGCTCACAAAACTGAAGATATCGAAAATTACTAATGTCCATCTGTTCGTCTGTTCGTCTGGTCGTCTGTCCGTGTGTTCGTCTGTCCATCTGTTCGTCTGTCCTTCTGTTTGTCTGTCCGTCTGTTCGTCTGTTCGTCTGTCCGTTTGTCCATGTTTCCATTTGTGTAATGTCTAAACATTTTTCTTGCCTCAGAAAATAAAGATATCGTCGATGTAATATCTGCGATAAACATTCCCATGGCCATAAAATGAAGATATCGGAGGTTACTTATGTCCGTCTATATGAGTGTTCTCCTGTGTAATGCCTATAATAAACATTCCCCTGGCAAGACGAAGGTCAAAGGCTTCCACAGTACAACGTTAACTGAGAATACGAATGCTTTCTTGGGCTTTTGTTTACTACGCAAAGACTATACAATAAAAGTTTCCACGATATTCCCAGTATTACAGAGTAACGAAATTTAATTTCTTCTATCTTTCTTTTAAGATAAAAGTGTTGGATATAAAATATTCGGTATAGCTGAATATAGTTTTCTTAACTTTTTCTGTAGTTTTCCGTTTTTCTAATGTTAAATTTGATGAATTTCATCCTCCACCGGTATTTAAGATCAGATATACAGATTTCTTCTCCCCATTACAACGTCCAGATAGATTCAATAAAGATCATATAACTTTTATGTGGTCCAAAGTAGCTTAAGATACTAAACTTTTTTTAACTACTATCTGTCTTCGGATCTGTCAATTAGAAAATTACAAATTTGTTATGTATGTTTCTAACATACCCAGCATCTGCCCATACATATACATGCGATGCATACAACAAACAAACAGAAAACATCAACTAATAACTCATGTCAGCCAAACTTAACATAAATATTGTCCAGGATAAACTTAGAATTTACTGGATAGTAGAAATCTAATCCGCCCACTTTCGTGTCCATAATAGACAAAAATTTTATTCCTTCTAACAGATAAGAGATATGACATTTAAAAGCTGTTTTCCTATAAATAGTCTCTAGTTTTATCTAACAGATCAACCGAAGAGACGGGAGATACTTTTTAACTAACTCGCGCGCTCATAATTATTAAAATATTTTGCACTTTTTATACAATGTTTTAAAGTGAAGGGAAAAAAAAAATCAAACCCTAAAGCGTATGAAACTTTGCTGTTTACTTTTTTTTTTTTTATATGCGTACGTTACACGTGCCGGTTCTTGTATGTTGCTTGTTAGCTTTTCTCCCTGAAAAGAAATATTAAGTAAAAAAATTTTTAAAAATATTTTTTCATATTTTCTTTCCATTTTTGTAGTAACTTTGTCCTTTTTTTTTTTTTTGAATATCTTCTCAGAGTTTTTATAATCTATAGCCAAAAATAAGCTTTAAACTATACATGTTTCTCATTAGTTTCATATTCTACAATGCTGGACCGACATTATATTCTCTACCTGTAAATGGTCTGCTTAGTTTTCGAACTTTGCATAAATTTGTAATGGCTTGATTTTGAAAATTTTGGATAGAATTTATAAGAAATCGAAATACTTGCCATAGGCGATGTACTCGCTTCATATGTTCTATATTATATTACAAATCGACCAATAGAATTAATTTACTTTCAGCTTGCGGCAATGAATATAAAAACTAACATCAAAAAAGGTTTTTTTTACAAAAGAGAGGAAAACATCAAAGGCAACGACCGCAAAAAAAATGGTTGTGTATATACAATACATATATAAATATATATATGTATGTTATATTATGTTTTCCCTTTCCTTTTAGTTTGAAATTATGCTTGAAATGATTTTTGTTTTCCTTTCCTTTACTTTTTATTAATTTTTCTTTAGCAAATATGCACTTTTACTAAAAATTCAATATTTACGCAAAAATTCTCAATTTCATAACTTAGATCTTTTTTTTTCTTTGCGGCAAATATCAAAAATGATTAAAAGAGATTTTTCATTTTCATTTAAGTGGAACAAATTTGGAGTAAACGTTGATAATAAAACAAAAAAAAAAGATATTTTTATCATCAATTTTATTAAAAATTTAAAATCCTTTTCCTTCTCTTAAATAACAGATCAAGAGATTCACTGCATTTATTTCTCATTAAGGCTTTGATTAATTAACTCTTAATTAAAATGATACCATAGTGGATTGTTATCGTTTCAATTTTTCTTTTAAAATGTTAAGAGCACTTTTTTAAAAATACAAATTATAGAAATTGTAAAAATTGCTATAAATATCCATAAATATCAGTGTCGATGTAACTTTTAAATTTCAACCGTAAAGTAGTATCGTTGTCAAATCGTTAATCGAAATTTGCTCAAAAATATCATTCGATGTCTTCATAGATAACCAATTAAATTTTATTTTAAACTTTGATTAAATTTGTCGAGAGAGAGGGAGAGAGAGAGAGGCATATAAAGTGTGAGTAGGATGGGGGTGAAGAGGAGGAAGAAAAAAATAAAAAGAGAAGGAGATAGAAAGAGAGAGGTAGAGAGAGGAGGAGGGAGGAGGAGGGAGGAGGAGGGATAGAGAAATAGAGAGAGAAGGGGATACAAAGAGAGAGGTGGAGAGAGGGGGAGGGAGTAGGAGGGATGGAGAAATAGAAAGAGAAGGGGATAGAAAGAGAGAGAGAGAGAGAGAGAGAGAGAGAGAAAGGAGGAGAAACAGACAGAAAGAGACAGAAAGTGGAAGGGATAGAAAAAGCTATAGAAACATATATATATATATATAAAGACATAGAGAGAGAGAGAGAGAGAGAGAGAGAGATAGAAGGGCGAAGTAAGAGAAAAGGCTGGAAAGGGAGAGAGAGAGAGGGAAGAAGGAACAGAGACAGAAAGAGAGAGATTTGGCAATATACATATATACAAAGAGAGAGAGAGAGAGAGAGTGGGACAGAAAGAGGAAGGGATAGAATGTGACAGAGACATATATATACACATATATACATAAAAAGAGAGACATATGTATATATACATATATATAGAAAGAGAGAGAGAGATACAAAGAGTGAAGGAAGGAGAGAGATATAGAAAGAGAGAGAGAGAGAGAAAAAAAGACAGCTTATCGTCTTCAATGTGATTTCTGTCTTTTTTGAGCTGGTCTAGACAGAGCATCGTAGTCTCAAACGAATTTTGATTATTTGAAAAGAATTATTTAAGATTAATATCTGAGAAAGAAAAAGAGAGAGGGACAGAAAGAAAGAGAGATATATAGAAAGGTATAGAGAGAGGGAAGAAAGGAGAGAGAGAGAGAGTGAAGTAAGGGTAGAGAGAAAAATGGAGAGCTAGGGAGAACGAGAGAAAGACCGCTTAACGTCTTCAACGTGATCTATGTTATTTTTCAATCGCTCTAGATGGAGCATCGTAGTCTCAAACTAATAATTTTAAAAACATATATATAATAATAATAAATAAATAAATAAATTAAAAATAAAATAAAAATAATTTTAAAAACAACAAATTGAGATTAATATCTGCACCCTCAACTAAATTTTAATATTGTATTTAAAAAAAAAAGAGAGTGAAATGTTATCGATTTCTTTTTAATTATGGGCAGACTCACGGGCTAATTTGGGTAACTTTTGTAATTATGAAAAATTTTGAAATTTTAACGAATTCATTTAATTTTGATTTTTTATTGCCTCCATCATCTCAAATCAATGCACAGAAAATATTGTGAAATGTTAACATATTCTTACAAAATTGTTTTTTTTTTTTTGCATTTTCCTTTAGACAAAGTCCGTATCGCCAAATCGGCGTAATAGCGTAAATTTTATTTCTGATTTAAATGGCTTAAAAACCAATTATTTAAAGGAATTTTATTTCTTTAACGCTTTGTTTTACTTCTAATATCAATATTCAACTCCCAACATATAAATAACTTCTCTTAAGCAAAATCCCACGGCTTATAGACGTTACAAGTATCATACATACTACCACACATTCGGGTAAGCTCCGATAATCCTTCACTACTAGATTTGCTAACGTAGTTTTATTAATCGATTTATTTCGCGGGAATTCTCATGATGGTGCTCATTTTTAACTCTTCAAAGAGTATTATAGTATATAACTTCATCTTTTGATGGTGGGTAAGACTTAAAGGTTTGAAATCGTAATTCTAAACGATCTTCGTTATGTATGTATTTTTAGTAAACAATAATAATAAATTACAAAATTGTAATAATCATCCTGTAGGGTGTTTATGATATAAATTCAAAACCGGCCCTTAACACATTAACAACATTATCCATATGTACATGTACATCTACACACACACACATTCGATATACGCCATAATAATGATTATAATAAATTAGTTTTAATTGTAGTCTGAAAGTGACATAAAATAAATGTATGTATATAGAACATTAGTTTAACGTAAAGATAATTACGGTGATAACGATAATGTGTAATCAAAATAAATTCAATAAAAAAAAAATTAAATAAAAAAAAAAGAAAGTAAAATTGTCTACCTTTTAATTTTGTCTCCCTTTAACGAGACATCAAAAGTTAATTTACTTTGCCTATATGGTTAGCATACCTCATGCCATCCATATACACGAATGTTTTATTGATTGTAATTTTAGAAGTTTTTCATAAGTAAATGTGAAAGGCGCTATTTCCTTTTTAAGTCTAATAATGAAAAAAAAAAAAAAGAGTAAAAATTGATTTATTGTTTATGAAAATATTTAATCCTTTAGGATCTATTATGCACTTTTGTCTCCTTTCGACCCTTTTGTCATAAAGTTTTCTCATGCTGCTTGAGATATTTTCAGAACAAAATTTTTCAACGCATCGGAAGTTTCTTTTCATGACGAAAACCGTTATGCATGCAATTTATCCTTGACGATTGAGGAACAATAAGTCATTGGTTACCATGCAGCGGATGATCTATTATTTTATATATTTTCTTTTTTTGAGTATTAGAATCAGTAGATTTTTATAAAAGATCTGCAAGAGTTCACGTTGTCTTGATGAAAAATGATACATCGGCCCTTATTTCGCCAAAGGCTTTCAGCAAAAAAATCTTGGTGCACCCTTCGGATTTGCCCTTTTTGGCGTTCCTCTAAAGCTACTATATGTACACGATAAGTTTTTCCCGAAACAGCTTTTCTTTCAAATGCTTTGAGTGGGAACAACTTTCGTTGGATTTAGTTCACCTTGAAACGCTTACGCAGTCGAACTGGTGTTTAATTTCCAACTCATACTCACGAATCCATCATGCGTCGCCTTTTACCGTCATTTTTTTTGTGTCGTTTTTTTCTCAAGCAAATGGCAACTCTGAAATTAGACAGTTATCACTTATGATTGTTCCGGTTATTAAAAAAGAAGCGCTGTGCAAAAGAAGAACGCGTGAAAACTTATTTAAAAAATGGGGAAAATTACGCTGAGATCGTTCGCAAACTTCGCGGAATTTTCAATCGAAAAATTGCAGCAGCAGTGTCAACGCTTCGGAAAGTATTCAAAAAATTTTAAGAAACTGTAGAAAAATTAAGCGGCGATAAGTCTTGTTTGCGTTTCGTTGGACCGGTTGGTCTCCTAAAAACATGGCTACTGCACATGAGAATGACAACGAAGATTTGTAAACATCAAATTCGACATCGTTCTTAACGACTCATTACGAAACATTACGCAACGAATTTAGACGATAAACCTCCACCCAAAAAGTGAAGGCTTTTTGTCATTTGGTTTGTAACTAACAAAAGGAAACTTCGGAGACCCCACAAAGTGTATATAATCTTGATCAGCATCAAGTTTAGAATCGAATTAAGCTTGTCCGTCCGTCCGCCTGTATAACGTCTGCGACAAACATTCCCCTGGTCGCAAAAATGAAAATATCGGAACATTGGATGCTCTGCACGCAGGTTGGTATTGAAAATGGGCCTAATCGGTCAAAGGACACGCCCTTAGTACGACGTAGACTAAGAACACCTTTTCTTTTGGAAGCAAAAAGAATGGACTTTTGCCTATTACTCGTAAACCATAGCAGATAGACTTATGAAAATTTCCACAAATATCGCGCTAGCAATCCCTTAGTCTCTATGCAAAACTGGAAAGATCGGCCACGGTCACTCGATATAATACAATATTGAAATTTAATTTTTTTGTGAAAATATTTTTAACATTAAGAAAAATGCTCCTAAAACCACATAAAATGTATATACTTTTGAAGAAGTAAGAAATTCGAAATCCATTCGATACGTCTGTCCATCTGTCTCGCTGCTTAATCTAATCTAATGTCTGTGGTAAGCATTCCTTTAGGCGCAAAAATGAAAATATCGACTAAACATTCCATATTTGACAGAAACATTGGAAGTTTTTTCGCTGCCACGCCCACTTATTACAACTTAGTTTTTCCCCCTTTTTTTAAGATAAATGTGGTGAGTATAAAAGATTCTGCTTTTCTTTTGAATTTTTCAAAATTTGCACAACTTATCGTCTAACTTTTCTCGGAATCTCAAGATGATATAAAATTTCATAGAATTGTTATACATAAATATATTTATTTATGATCATGACACAAGGTACGATATTGAAAACGTTAAAAGCAAACGCTTTTACACAAAAACACTTTTCATAATTAAAAAAGGAAAAATAAGAATAATAATAAAAAAAAAAAAGAAAAATGTAAATAAAAGTATGGTCGATTGAATGTGCAAAATGAAAACAAAAACCCAACAAGAACAATCACATACTTATTTATGCTTATGTATGTTTGATGAAGCTTTCATTATAATAACAATAATAACACAATAACACACATTGAGTGAGAAACAATTCGAAAAAACTTTCTGTATGCATAACTTTTAGTTTAAATAATTAAAAACTGAAATAGCATTCTGTGTCTGGCTATAAAACAGTTACAACAACACCACCAGCCCCAGCCCGTATACAGCCACTAATATAGAAAGAGAACATTACATCAAACCCGTAAAAAGAAGGCGTCCACTTAAACACTCATATGCACATTTAGTTTAACGCCCACTTTCAAAACTATTTCACAAATGAATGTTTCCCTCCCTCTTCTATGCAAGTATAACTGCATAGGAAATGAATAAGAAGAAGCATATATGTATTACATATAAAAATCAGTAAAATGTTTGTTTGGCTGTGTATATGCATAGTCTTCAGCTTAGAAGCAGTAAATAAGCCATTGCTGGTTGTGTTTCCTATTTAAATGTAAAGGTTTTACTGTTCAGCATAACGAAGCGTACAGAAAAGCTCGAGCAGAGCAACTTATCGAAAGCAGAGAAAAACCAAACCAAATGAAATAAAGTTGTACGGTTTCAAACAAGCTTTTGCTATAGAATAGACACACATGCACATACACACACTCACACATACAGATGCATAATCATACTTACCCATTAGATTTGAAATAGAAATTCAAGGGAAATCTTCTGCGTATCGGTAAACCCCAGCCTGCTACAAGCTAAGCTACATTATGTGTGTGTGTGTGTGTGTGTGTGCTGGTGTGAGTGCGTGCATCTGTTTGAAATGTTTGGTTTGAAATATTCTATTTTACCACCTGTAAATGAGATGTGTATGTGTATGTATGTATACTCGTACCGCACATATACGGTATTTAACTTAAGCAACAGCGTCACAATATTAAGTCTTTAATAAACGTTCTCGCCTCTCGTTTTATGGCAAAAGCATTGGTTACACAGCCACTAAGCATTTTCTATGGTTTCACTCACATTTCAATGATTTGGCCGGTGCTTTAAAAGTCATTTGCCTGAATATCATAAAAACCATTTCATCGGTAAAATTGTTGATCTGCTTTTGACTGCAACAGACATATTTTTAACTTAACGGTTCGTATGGTATAAAACCAAAGTTGCAGATTTTAAATGCAATTTAATTAAATTTTCATTTTTGCTCTCGTACTCAATTTTTTTTCCAACTTTATGTTTTAATCTACATTTTTTTTATTTTTTTTTTTTCTTTTTTTTTTTTTTTTTTTTTTTTTTATACATTAAGTTTTGAATTTATATTCTATCACTAAATAAATTTACGATTTTTTTTTTCTTCTTTTCTTTCTATTTATGAGAAAATTTCTTATAGACTAACTAAGCCGACAGCGTTTGCCGGCGCAACGTAAAAAAAAAATAAAAAAATAAAAAAAAAAAAAAGAAATTTATACAAAACTTAGTTGCTACGGCTAGTAAACGCTTAATTATATTTTATTAATGACAGACTGTGCGCTGCTGATGGTTTTTCAATGTGCGACCTTTAGCAAGGATTTTAAAGTATAAAATATAAAGTTTTAATGTTGAAAGGACATTACCCTTTTACATAATTATAAATGTAAATGAGAATTTCATCATCCAGGCACTTATGATATATTATATTATATTTTGTATAACCAATAACCGTGAATGATGATACATTAGGTTTGAGTTTCTACCCGGAAAATGCACATAAGATATATTGGTGTACTATGGACAAAAAGTAATGAGACTTGTTAAATAAAGCAAACAGATGATATTTTATTCATTAAATTTTTATTATGTTCACTTCAAAATATAAACTCTCTTCCTTCCCCTTCACCCCATGTCATCATTCCAGTAGATTTAGACGAACGTTTTTTCCGCGGACTTCAAAACACTTATTAGACTTAGTTTCTGGTATAATCTTCAAAGTGGTCACAATATTCTCTTGTATTCTCTTTTATCGACTTAAAACTAATGATAACAAATTGTTAATTTTAATTAAGGAGATAGTAAAAAGCCCTACACAGAGGCAAATCGGGCAAATATGATAATAGCGGAACGACATTCACTTGATTTTTAATAAAATACTGACATGAATTAGTTATCAATCTAGGGGCAAAAAAAAATAACCCGGAGGCTCTTTGTATGACCCAATGTTATCGATTTTGATCGCAAAGTATTAGAAACTGTAATTTTTGCAAAATAAAGAAGACTCTTTTAAATAAAACGTTATATGAGAATTTATATGAGAAGTGGTCGTAAAAAAGTGTTGCAATCGAACCTATTTCCAATAGCCCGCTTTGATGTCTCAAATTTCGTCAAACTTTCGCAAAAATTGTGATCTGTAAGTTGAATACAAAAATAAATGAAAAAACATCAGATAGAGAGACGGACAGAAGGACAGACAATCTTAAAATGATTTAGAAATGATTTCGAATCGATTGGTATAATAAAATGTGGGATTATCTTAAACCCTTCTGGGTGTAGCACTATTCTAATAAACTCACCAATTTAATATACGCTAAAACCAGAAGTGATGTAGGTTTTTAAAAGTGTAAGTTACAAAACTTAAATTTATATCAAGTGAACGTGAGCTTAAGCTGCTTACAGATTACTTGCAACGCGTTTCAGAAATATGCCCCCTAGCAGATATAAAGCAATTAATACGAAAATTTCAATGTGAAATTAATTGAAATTAATTTCCAAATTGATACGCTCTGTCAACTACATGCTTTTCAACTTTCAACATAGAAACGCTTAGGAAAGCGCTGTATACCGAAAATTCCTTCTAACGCAAGTCTTTCTATATCTGTGAAAGGGAGTACTTTAAAAAGTCTAAGTTTGGTATTGCAAAGAAAAAGTACGGTTCGGAAGTCTTATAAATTACTGAAAGGCTCTCAATAGAATGAATAATTGATTCGATTACCCAAGTCACAGTCTTTCTTTAGAGCTCACAACTTTGTCTAGATCAAAAAGGTTGAATATAACTTTTCTCCCATTACTTTTTACAAATTATTTCCGAAATTCCTTACAGACTAAAACTATTTTTAAAAAGTATATAAAAATTATATTTAATTGTACGTTGAAGTTTATCGTGCAATATAATTAAACGAATTTCGTTGTTTCTCTTTAAATCATTTAATATTTTTTTTTTTCGTTTTAAAATAATTCGTGTGCACCAATAATATTTGACAATCAAAAAAAAAAAATTTTAAAAAATATAAAAAAATTCTCTATAATTCTTTCTTTCATGAATAGAAATTTCATTTCTTACAGTAAAAAATATTTTAAAATCAATTCTAATATAAAAGCAATGGTAGTAATAGAGCGTTCATCTTATTTAGAGAAAAACGTAAAAAGAGACGCTTATCATCCATTTTTATATATATAAAAAAAAAGGATTTTTTTTCCTCGAAATATCAAGAGAATTTTGTAAATTATTGATTCTATCCATTGACATATTGCCTGCTAACGATGTCCGATACCATGACATGAATTTTCATATTCAGTTTCGTTGATGGATTTTCTCATATAAACGTGTGTTTCATATTGCAAATGATTCAACTCGACATACGCGACATATTCGCGATATGAAAAGAAAGTAAATTTTTCAAAAAACTTCTCATTTAACATTAATCCCCTACGTATGACATTCACATAAACGTGTACATAAGATGATTACTTACACAAACTGAAATATGAGTCTGTACTCCTCTAATGATGTTATTTGGTTGGGGGTGATAGCTACGTTATAACATGAAAGCTTTATATTTTAACTGAACGATGGGTTAAGTAAGAGTTTTATCATTGGATTTAAAACCATGACTCATTAGGTATATATTTATGATGAGAAAAATTTTTTTAAATCCTTCTGTTTACCTATCCATCATTTGTTATTATGCTCTAACGACAGCGGTAATCAAAAAAAAAAAAAAAAAACAAAAAATTAAAACATAACGCATATTTTATGATCTCACAGTTTAATTGTAAAGAAATTGTAAAGAATTTCCAGGAGAAGTAAATAAAATCTCCATTAAAACCGATCATTTTCTACCCTTCTTTTAGATGATTTTTTTTACACGTGTTCCGAATTACCTAATAATTCTAAATATCAAAGTACTTTTTTACACGGTTTCTATTCACTTCTATGCGTTTCGTTGGAATTCAAGAAAAAAACGTTATATAAGAAAATTTTCTAGAATCAAACTATTCTCTAAACTGAGAAGTTATAAAATCGAAAATTCTCCAAGCGGTATCTCGATAGGAAAGCACTATTATTTCATTTAAAAATCAAAAATACTGAGTCGATTGTAATGTTTTTATTGCATTGTAAAGTTCTGATAAAGTATGGAATAAAATATCTCTCAAAAGGCCCCCGTGGCTATGCCGACAGGTTATTACTCTTTTCAAGACATATGCGATGACTTTTTGACAAAGATTCGGCTGCATGTCACGGATGATGCTTTGGATTTCGGCTTTGAGCTTCTGAACTGTTTCTCGTTTACTTGCATAAATCTGAGATTTCAGAAAACCCCAAAGAGAGAAATAGCGCCATTATGCTGAAACCACATATCGATCAGATTCATGCTTGTCAAGTTGAGACCATAAAATTTCCGTTATTATGTTCCTGTAATGAATACCGTTCGCAGTCACTGCATTTCAAAAAGGTAAGAACCAATCACGCCTCTTAATAAAAATCTAAGCCAGATAATTGCTCGTTAGGGATGCATTTGTTTCTCATGGATCGTGTGAGAATTTTCTGAGCCCAAAATTCGAAAGCTTTGTTCATTTACGAAGTCATTCAAATGGCGGTATACTTCACCGGTGAAAATGACTTTTTTCAAAAAATTCGGCATTCAATTGGGTACTGGGTTTTTGCAATTATAACGTGTTCTTCTTTCGTGTAGTACTCCATTTTTAATAATCGGAATAATTATAGATGACAGCTGTCAAATTTCAGAGTTCTCATTTGCATGAAAAAAAAAAATGACACAAAATTTAAATAGTGCATTCTTATTGAGACACCCTTTAATTATAATTTTTTTTTTTTCAATGCAAATTTAATCTACACATAATTCTGAAGCACTTAGGGTGTAGACGCAGTGAAGCAGTGCTTATATCCCCTTAAATTCCAACATATGGATAACCATGTAAACGAATACAATGAAGCCTCACATTTTTGGTTGTATTTTTTATCTCCCAGGCATGGAAATATAATGGTTTACAGAACAAACGTTTAACTACTTTAGATCTAGCCGTATGCACCTACTACGGCATAAATCTCATAATGACAGTTGCTAAGGTTTTCATTGATTGCCGACATGATTGTCGAACTATCGTGATTATTTTTGCGTATTCCTATAAGGGATACATGTACACTACCGTGCAAAAGTTTGGAAGCAGCAAATTAAAATCAAACCAAATCATCTAAATTTATTTGTGTGTATTCACGTAAAATTAAAAATTAAAGAAAAACTAATTTGAACAAAATAAAAATTTAATATACGAATATATGAAGATAAAATTAAATTTTAACTTCATCGAACGATCTACTTTTCTCTTATATTACTCTCTTTTTGAAATAATGTTCAACTCTAATAGTCGCCACGCCTGAGCTCGTATGATTTTTCACCGTTTTATCGAGTCCATCCCAAACAAGTTCATTGGAGGAGAAAAGTTAGGTGATTGAGATGATCGTTGCATGCTTTTAAAGCTCTTTATGTTTTTGTTCCTTTTTGTTGTTGCTCAGAAAATCCTGGCGCACTTTAGACGAATGCTTAGTATCATTAATCTGTTGAAAAATGAAACCAGAACTAATGAAATTCAATTTACTAGGGTATCGCGGAGTGCTGAATAATTTTCAAATAGCTTGCTTTGTTAAGTTTTTCGGTTATCCAAATACTCCTCAAACCATGACATTAGCACAATTATATTTGATAATAGGTTCTGTACGTGCTTCTGAAGGTTCTCTCTTGTTTTGACCGTCGTACAAATACACGTCAATTAGACCCGAAAATCTGAAACTTTAATTCATCACTCCAAAGGACATTTCCCTATTGGTCCATTGTCCAGTTTCTATACGCCTTTGTTAGTCGAATTAATGGTTTCGATTTTTTAGCAGCAACACATTCTCTTAGTCCCGTAGACAGTAGACGACGTTTAACAGTTGTTATTGAGAAGAGTAGTTCTTGCGTATCCTTTACAGCTGCGATAATTTGTGATGCATTTAAGTGACGATTCCGTTTAGAAAGAACTCTAATGAAGTTATCCTATTGTTCGTTTTTTATGGATTTTGGTGCGGCAAAACTTCCCATTCGAGCTACAGCAATACCACTTTTGCAAAATGTGGCCGAAATTACATTTTGAGTCAATTCGTGTGGTAGCCATTTTCCACCCTTTTAGTCCTTTCTAATCGCATATAAACATCTAGAAACAGTTAATTCATTAATTCCGAAGATGTTCCGAGACTATCTGAGAGTTTGTACTGAGTTTTCGTCGTTTTCGGAATTTTTTTAATCCTCCAGGCAGTTCTTTGTCCTAGACGCCGAAATCATCATTTTTAAACCATCGAAACCTAAAGCGAAAATTTTGATATGATAGAGCAGTATAACCATAAGCTTCTAAAAGGTTTTAATAAGCTCCGAGAGCAGATTTTTTCAAATTATGAATGTTAAAAATGAACGTCGACAATGAATGTAGAAAATGCAATTTTGAGCGTTCCATGATTAGTGTGAATAATTCAATAAAACTAAATGGAAAATTTTTCTTTCCGATAGAGGAAGATCAAAATTATCGAATTCAAACCTTCTTAACACTGTTATTTCCCATTACTTTAACACTTTTACCTGTAGAAGTTACTGATAAAAACTTTTGCAAGCACCAAATAAAACTTTCATATCGTAAAAATGAAAGTATTTTTTAGAATTTAATGAAGATGGTTTTGGATGCTTTGGTTTTTAGGTAAACAATTGTTAAAAACTCTGAAACTTAATTGTCGGCAATCTTTTGTTTTTGTTAAAAAACAGATGTGCTTCCAAACTTTTGGACGGTAGTGTATGTTTTACAAAAATTAACAATAGCGGGGAAGAGAGAGTCAGAGAGAGAGAGAGAGAGAATGAGAATTACTAGAAAAGGGCGACAACTAATTTTGCAGCAAGAAACCGCACAATAACATGTTGTGTGGTGTAGGGGGAACACATAAATACGGCGTCATAACCCACAAGCCGCATTCCTGTTTCGATCAATAGAAAAGTTGTGGCTAGCGAAGCGCAATACATTGTGTAATGAAGTTGTTACCATCTGTTCACAATAAAACCCAAATTTTCACAAACATCCATTCAATCTTAATCGTACGAATAGTACGGACGCATAATAGTATGATTTATAAGACGTTGAGAGGAAAATAGTAAAATAAAAATTTGCTCTTTAAAATGTTACCTTCCAATGTTTAATATATGTAAATTTTGTAATGATAAGTGTAGTTTCTTTTAATTTTTTCATTGTATTAAATTATGTGTAAAAATCAAACTTTTATATAAAAAAAATTTATGTTTATTTACCAAAAATCTATCTTGTCGCCTCTAAAATTAGGCCCCCCTCATACCTTGTTTTGAATCTTAAATTGGCTCAAAATGTGTTTTTTCGGCAACTGGAAAACTCTCGGGGAGCAATATTGAATCAATGCCTGAGTTATGGCATCACGGACATTGTACTAAGAAAAGTTACGCGATGAAGCCTTATCGAAGATCTCAATTGTAATTTGAGAACATCAAGAATGAATTTAAAAAACCTTTTCAGGTCTTAGAGTAGGGCTTTCTAAGATCAATACAAAACAACAATTTTCGAGAATCAATTTTTGAAGTTTTTCAATGCTTTTCTAACCTACTAAACAAGACACCGCGAATACCATTTCTTAAGCTTCTTTGAATACTTTATAAACTATAAATGCCCGCAACAAGCTCCAGACGTTCTATCACATTTCCACCTACTTAGCAGATAAGCTTACTCAAACTGTCTATGATAATTCAGTACAGTACTATGAACTTTCGAAAATACAAATTTGATATGCTACGAGCACATCTCTCTCTATCTCTATCTATCTCTCTCTCTCTCTCTCTCTCTCTCTCTCTCTCTCTCTTTATAATATCTCCACAAGTAAGTTCTTCACATATTGAAATTCGCTGCTTCGTAAAATCTACCTGTTGCTCTCGATTCTTCCGATATTTCAGGTATAAATAGCTTCAACATTTTTGTTTATACGATATAATTTTCAGTTACACACAAGCTGTGTACATATTTAGTATATATAAAGAGATGGATGTCAAAAGGTAGCACTTAAGGCATTCCATGTTATTCTGCTTGAATCTGGGGAAACTATCAACCTGAAGCTACCAAAATGTTTACCCTGACCTGTGATGAAATTGCTATATATGTAAAACAGTTGAATCTTGAAAACGATGAAAATAGCATACGTCCATCCATCCGCAGCAAAAGCAATCCAAGAAAGGAGTTTCAACTTGAGCTGAGAATTTGTCCCGATTACGGGTTATTCTCCAGATTCTACCGGTTCGCATCGATGCAGTCATATTTACCAGAACAATGATCCATAACACTTGAATATCTGCAAAAATGGATCGCTTATTATTTCGCTTCGAAAGCGCGAAAACATCCCGATAAATGATAAAAGACCATAGATCATGATGACGGCTACTTTGCTTAATAAAGTTTCTAACAAGTATGTTTTCAACAAACTTTGTTTTGTATCAAAAAATGTCAAGAATTTATTTGTACACCTAATATGTTTACTTTATTATTGAATGTTGCAAATAGAATAAGAAATCTGGAGCATTCTCTACTCGTAATGTAAAAAATAGGTAACACGCACACTCAATTTCCATAAGTTAAATAAAAACCTTTGCATTTACACTAAATGCTAACCAAATAGATAAAACGTTTATATGACATATCCTGTATTTGTATTTGTGCATCGAAAAGCAAATATTTCCACAAAATTTTAATTTTTTCAAACATCCGTAGATGATGAAATATAACACTTCCGTTATTGTGGTAAGCTTGAATCTGTCACGAAAGCTGGAAAGGAGAATTGCAATCTCACACAAATACGTATGCAACTAACGAATATACGTGAGGTGTAACCACATAACCGCTTCCCTGTTACGTGCAAAATCGAAACTTTTGAGACGGACATAAACAGATTCAAATCGAGTGTAAACAGAATTCAAACGGATTACCGTTAAGTTTAACGAAAAATTTAGTGTAATTTAAATCACAACTGCGTTTAGATTTAAACGATAAATTCGCTTGAAGGAACAAAAAGTTTCCTTTGAACTATTATTGAATTTACTGTTATACTCATAAATATAAAAATAGCAAACACATAAATTTTCATATACCAATTTGCTTTCTTCTCCTCTTTTTATATTCTCTTAATGCCACAGTTAACGATCTTGAAATATTTGCGGATTAATGGTCGGACGATACCTACATACATAACTCAACAACAGCTAAAGATGATAGCAAAAATTATTATTGATTTATGTTCGCTTTCTTGTCATACTAATTGCAGAGAATATGTTAAAGATGTTCAAATGCTTTTTCGCATAGAGAACCATTGCAAAGATCTCATAAGTTATAGATTTTTTGGACCAGAATTAATTGCAGAATCGATTTAATCATATTCGCTTATTCAACTGTACATCCATCTGTGAAATAAACGTTCGACATTTCTAAGATCATTAAATTTGGCTCTAAATTATTATTTGCGAAAAGGGGTTTAAGAGCCGTAGCTTACCTTCCAATGTCCTTGCATATCCTATATAGTCGAACTCTAGCATCCTACAATATTATTTTTTGTTTATAAATATAAACAACTTAAGTTACTCAAGTGCTCTATATATGTGGAAGTAGTATAAGTGGAGTATAAATAAAGTATAAGTAGAGTATAAGTAGAGTATAATTAAGGTATAAATAGAGTATAAGTAGAGTATACGTAGAATGTGAATAGAGTATAAGTAGAGTATAAGTAGATTATAAGTATAGTGTAAGTAAAGTATAAATAGACTATAAGTAGAGTATAAGTAGAGTATAAGTAGACTATAAGTGGAGTATAAATTGAGTATAAGTAAGGTATAAGTGGGGTATAATTAGAGTATATGTAGAATGTAAATAGAGTATAAGTAGAGTATAAGTATAGTGTAAGTAAAGTATAAGTAGAGTATAAGTAGACTATAAATAGAATATAAATTGAGTATAAGCGGAGTATAAATAGAGTATAAATAGAGAAACAAGGGAGTAGTTTTTGCTGTCATCCGCCTTGAAAATTGAAACAGTGCAAAAGACTAATATAGGTAAGTTGTTGCAAAGACTGTCGAGTCGTGATAGCGTACATTGCGTTGTACGGGCAACTCCACAGCAAGCGAGTGAGAACACTGAAAAAGCCAGGAATTAAAAGACTTAATTGATGGGAAAATCTTTTTCATCTCTGTAGAACACTTGCTCGGGATATGCCTATTACTAAACATAAAACAACTAATAGTACGTGGGTTCGCAAGGATAGTGAAGGTATTGGACACACTCTTGTCGCCCATGTGCATTTTGAATTACGCAAGCGAATCGACCGTTGTGCGGGAAGAAGTTGGATAAATAGTACGGATATCACCTACAGCGACATATTTTTGCACATCCCTTGACGGTATCGTTCTACATTTTGAATACTTGTTCTGTCCAAGTATCACATCATTTTCTATTCTCTTGACCAGAGCATTAAGAGCAGCTGATTCATCTGCATTCATACATTAATACATTAACATCATGAAAGTAGAAAGGTTGTGATTCATTATTCCTTCTATGTGTTAAGAAACAATCTTGCAGATGTTAAAGTTTACTTTCTGGGCCAGACCCATTCGGATATTTTTATGAGCTTTCGATTAAGTGCGTTAATCCTCTGGTGGGGTTTATTTTGTAGCTAAGTACTGCATCTTGTTGAGAGAAAAGGTGACGCGCTTTCGTCTGCAAATGAACAAGTAGGCCGTCTCTCACGCATAACAGATCGTTAATGAATCCCAGATACTCAGGAGTTTATCGTTCTATATCCTATCCATTCGCAATCTGTTGTTCTCTCAGATCTCCAATGGCTACAGTTTATCACCAATATTAATCTAGCATCCTTTCATATCCTTGATAAGCGCTGTTCAGTGTTCGATAATATCGTCTACTCCTTACTATTGTTTCCACGCAATTTTTTCTTTCCTTCTTTCTATCTTATTATGTACCATGTCTTGTACAAACGTTCTGACGAACAAGACCACTTAAACTAAATTAAATTAAGGATATTCTTCAGCAGGATAAATATTTAAATTGATTTAAACAAGTGTCTACGTATGTCAGTATGTTAACCTTATTACTGAAATAATTGTTCATTACGACCTTAAAAATTTCTTTCGATCATCAATGTCTATTTTTTCTCCTTGCTTTCTTCGATAACTTAAGCTTAAGCTTGAAAATATCTGCGAAAGAAAATTCGTGCATATATTTGCCTACAATTAACTTAGTAGCTATTTATGGATGTATGGCTTACATAGAGCTTTTAGCTTTACATAGCCTGTTAGTGTTAAATATTTGTTATCAAATATTTGATATCTTTACATTAAAAATCAAAAAAAAAACGAGCGCACGTTCACTCTAAGTCGTATATCAATACGTTTTTTTTTGTTCTTTGATTTTTCTATCTTTTCACTTTACTTACTAATAGTCTGCTTTAATTATCGTGCTATGAAATTTCATAAATCTATCCAAGCGCACATCATTAAATTTTTCAATACATGCATTCATTTTATTTAAGCTTTCCTCTTAGAAATTCTTATATATTTCTATCGCACAATTCATATTAATTTTTCTTCAAGAGGTTTATTCAATACGATATAATACTTACGAGTAACTTTTTTCATTGCAAGTTATTAGCTTGCACTTCAATTTTTAAGTGTCATTATAATAAAAAAAAAGAAAAAATAAAAAAAAAACTTCGAGTTAACTAAAATTTGAAGAAAGTTATTATAGAGTCTTTAATCCTCTTGCACTTTGCATTATAATTAAACAGATGACGCATAAAACTTACTTTTTTACTACTTGACTGATAATCAGAAGTAGTTCTGCTTTAATAAATTATTATTAAATTCAAAGTGAAAGAAATTCAGCACAAAGGGAAAATATATTGAGAAGAACGACTTATAGAAATAAAAGGTTTCACTTAAGATAAAAAAAGCAAAAAAGAAAAATGAAAAATGAAATATGAAAGATTTAGTTATTTTAGTATTTTTCAGTTTCCTCTTAAAAGCAGACAACTCCTAACCACACAAATATGATGAAAATAAAAGAACAGCTGAGCTTAGCTGGAAAAACTTGATGCATTAAAAAAAAATATTAGAGCGTAATTTTATTTTTAACTTCCATAGTGACAGCTAGCCTTTAACAAGCACTATACTATGAATTAAAAGTTCTGTGACGAACTTTCGCAAATGACTTTCGATGCCTGCTCTTCGCACTTTTGTTGAGTTTGAAGGCATTTCAGAATCGGGAAAAAATCAAATCCATCAAATATTAATATTTTTTTCTGAAATTTTCCTTTCTAATGTTCTCCTTCGAATTAAATTTTTAATGCCCATCATTAGCTTGTACAGGATCAATCGAAGCGGGAATCTATTGACTCATATCAACCTTAACAACATAAAGAAAAAAATAGAAAAATTTTTCGAAATGAAAAACCTAGTGCGTGATGTCTTTTCAATCTTCTTATCTCGTTGATTTTATCTGGAAGAGATATAGCCAAGGAATTTATTATGATTGCTCAGTCTGTGAAGATATTTTTAAGAAAGCCATTGAATTCGATTTTTAATAAATAGAAAATTTAGATCATTACAAATAGTGCGACGTGGTTCATTAGCAATATAACGAAAAATTTTAGATTAATATTTTGCAAATATTTCAATATTAAAGTTAATGGATGTTATCACTAAGCCTAAACGGTTTCTAGGATGCTCTTAGTTGAGATTCTGGACGAATTAGTTTATATAGAGTCTTTGGATTTTTAAATCAAGTTTCTGAGACATTTGTCTTGTCTTATATGATTTTTCCATGTCAAACTTTGGTCGATCTTTACAAAGTTGTTGATTGGTACGTTACTACCATTCAAAACTCTCTTAACTCTTATTTAACTTGAAAGCAATATGTGCAGATTTTCCAGCGTTCATTTTAACATTTCATTTATATAGCCAAAGCAATATTGTCGATGTACCAAGTATAGTCCAGAATTTTCCTGTAGTTAGAAGACGTTCCTATCTAGAATTCCATTCGCGAGGAGCCGTACCTAGCGGTCAGACACAGAACTTTCCTTAAGTAAGTATATTGCACGAGAAATACTTACAAGTTTTACTCTCTCTTAGGCGACCTGATATACATGCATTTATTTGGACCTTGGATATGCTATAAGTTCCAGAAGATCCTTCTTTCCTACCTTATCTTTTGGACTTTTCGCACTTAAGAACTCATCGCCCCAAGGCTAGCCATACTCCCATATTCGATATTGCTTCGAAGTACCATACAATTAGCAAAGTACTAGTATATATATGACCCCTTTGCAAAGATATTTCTATTTTCTTCCTCGCAGCCTTTCTCTTACAAACGTCGAGAAGCCGTTGCTTAGCATCTATAGTTAAGCCTTGATTGGTTGAAGCTTTAACTCCTAAGCCATGCCACTTCAACGTTTATAGCCGTCCACGGAACATAACTACCCATCCATCCGAAGAGAACAACGAAACGAAAATTGAAACCTTTTTTTAGACAAAACTTTTTGACTGTGACCTTAAACGTGATCATGTGCGTAGACGCCTAGACCGACTTGGCTGAAATGAAAGTGATTTTATAGATTCTCCGATGTCTTCTACTATGCTTTACTAACATTTGTCAAATCTAACAAGCCTTTTCAGTTGTTGTTAAAGGCAATAAGTTCTTGACTAAGTTGATAAAAAGCCGGGCTAATAAAATTTTTTATCATTTATATAGTCTTCAAAACAATTTACTATTGAAGTTTAATGCGACCTGGCTTCAACCATACGATCCGATGAAAGCAATTTTTGCGCATATGCATGCTCGCTAAAGTAGAAGGTGACATTACAAAACAGCGTATTTTAGTTGTTTGTGAGAGAGAGAGAGAGAGAGAGAGAGAGAGAGAGAGAACCAAACTCACTGGTTCGTGTTGATCTCGCACTTGGTTGTAAGATTGATACAAACATATAGTTATGTATGTGATAAGGTATTACGGGTATCACATTCGAAATCCCAACAATTGGCCTCGACTACGATTATAGTAGACGGAGAAAACCAAGCAGAATCGTTTTTGTTTTTGAAGGAAGACGGCATCTTCGGCTTTTTTCCGTTTTACTTGTGGTCGTCGAATGTTGCTTTTGATATCCAACCGCTTTATTGTTTAAGTGATAGTAAATTTGTTTGATCGCTAGGAAACACGGTTCCAGAAACGAGCCACCTAATTTAATATTTAACTAATTACAATTCAGTAATGTTACCAAGAGGACTGTGTGATTATATAGAAAATGTAAACGATTGCTTATGAATATAATTATGAAAAATAATCAAAAACTACACTTTTATCAATTGTAAAGATGGTGCGATCCAATCCGTCTTCAATGGGGTTCGTTCAGAGAAAAAAAAAAGATAACAAATTTAGTCAAAAATTTGTGGATCGTAAATTGAACACAAAGATAAATGCACAGATATAAGACAGACAGACAGACAGATGGAAAAAAAATTTGCTAAACCGATTTAGGAAATGTTTTCGAATTAATTGGTATCATAGACAGTAAGTCTTAACTCTTATAGGTATTAACATGCACTCGCTGAACATTTAGGGGATGGTTTTGATGTTGGTATCAAGGTAAAACGCGCGAAAGTCTATCGTAAACTCTTATTGGTGTTACATACACTAGCATAAACTTAATATGACTTATACCACAAGAAGCATATGATATAAAAAGTTTATGTTTAATTTCTGGTATTTCTCTCTCTAAAACAACGCAAATATCCTTAGAAAACATTACTTGACTTTTTTGACTTTTATTTGCGCTTAGAGCACAAATTAATATTAAGCGATTTATTATTTTTCAATTAATTCTATACAAGTACATTCATCATCATTATAACCATCAGACATTAGAGAGGAAATTAGTTCAGCACAAAATTGTATTTCATTCAAATTATTTCTGTTGTTAGTTCTGATGCGAAGGAATTCTTTGAAAAATTATCGCACATTGTGAATTTTGAATAATTGGCACTGCGTCGATATTTAACTGCATTAAATACTGTTAAAACACCGCAGGAATAGATAAGCAATTAGATGCACTTATCTATTTAAACATACAATGAAACCTTTTTTCCCCCTAAATTTAATTTCAGTTAGATGCTAAAGTAAAGAATGTCTTTCACGAAAATTTGTTGGTATTCGAGTTAAGTTAAGAATTTTAGTTTTTCATTTTCTTTTTTTTGGAATTTTTATTATAATTTTAATTATTATATAATTTTCTCTTAATTGCATCTTTGACGTGTAGTAAGCATTCAAAAATATATTCTATTAATTTATTTAGAGTTGAGTTGAATGCTACATTGCATAATTTCCAAAACGAGCCCGGATTAATCCGAGAATTATAAATCATAGCGTACGACAAAACCATCGCGTTTCGATGGGATGTATAAAAAATAAGAGCAAATATCGCATTTCAGGAAATACTCAGACCTGTCAGCAGACCGATTCGAATTTATTTCACAACAATTTATTTCAATTTATACACATGTAGAGTTTAGTTATTCAACTTATGTACACATGTATAGTTTATGTATTTAATTTATATACACATGTAGAGTTTAGTTATTTAATTTATGAACACATGTACAGTTTATGTATTTAATTTATACACACACATGTAGAGTATAATTATTGAATTTATATACACATGTAGAGTTTAGTTATTTAACTTATGTACCCCTGACGTGGGTGCACTTGTTTTATTTGACGATCCATATACACTTGAAGAGCAAGCCGTATCATAATAACTTTGTTCTTTCGAAATAGACGAAGCTTCATCGTCTAACTTATTATAAGAATTCATTCCCAATAACAAATGCTGACGTTGTTTCTCCGCTAGATAACATGGTAGCCAATGCGCATTGGAATTCTTGTTTGAATCGTCATTATTTAAGGAAACGTCATTCGGCGGCGTTATCAATGTGGTCACCACCGGAGACAAGCCAAGATTACAATTATTGTTATTATTACTTAATGAATGGCGCCCAATGTCAGCATTTGAATTGTTGCTTACATTACCCAAGTTACGCGTAGAAATTGAAGTTTTTGGTTTCAATTCAAATAGATCCTCATCTAAAAGTATAGGAAATGTTCGACCGTTCCCAATACGAACAATCTCAACACCTGTCTTTACTGGATGCGTAGCATAAGTAATATTAGAATTCAAAGGTACGTCTGTACAATCATTGAAACCATAATAGCGCATCAAAGCTATGCTTTCCTGTTCGAGTGTGATATCATCATCATTCCAATCATTCAATGTCGCCTGTTCACCTAAAGGTTTGGTGCCTGCTATACGCTGAATTTTCTCTATAAGCTCCAACTTAGAGTTGACTTTATTCAGAGATTTATTTTCAGACTTTCGCTTCTTCTGACGGCTTAAAGCGTAATCGATATGTGCCTGAGGTCGTGGCGGAAAGGACGATTCCGATAAAGTACCAAAAATAAAATCATGTTGAGGCTGGAGATTTACAATCTCGTCTTCAAAATCCGTACTCGGCTCCCAAGTCATTTTGAAAAAAAGTAATTTTCTTTTATTTATATGAATACGTATCAATTCAATGTTATATTAATCTTCAGCCTTGTTTAAGTTTCCTGATACATGAAAATTATTTATTATTTTTTACTGGAATATGACAAACAAATCAAGTTTTTTAAATCAGCTACGACCGGTTGCTAAGAAATGAAATTGTACAGCAATTTTATGCGTAAAATAGTTTTACAGTTTTCTTTCACTAACCAAGCGATGAAGGTAAACAAAATGTATTATCAAATTTCAGAAATAAATTTATTTATGAAAAAAATCCCATAAATTGGCTAATCTTAATAATAGAACATAAACCATAAGAGTTACTAAACTTCTTACAAACATTTGGCAACCATAATACACTGTGCTTCTATAAATATATTGAAACCTATCAATGAGCGATTATGTATCCACTTCATTGGTCAAAACACACTGACTTGAATTTTGACAAAATAAAAAGAGAAATATAAATTATTTTTATATATTTTTACAAAACTGCCTTTTGTATTTTTCCTTAAGCCCAAGTTCGTATCGCTAGATCGCGAAAAGCTTAGATTTTGATATTTACAAGTTCTTTATTTACGAAGTCCTTTATGACGAAATAGTAGTATTTTTACAAATTATTAAAGGAACTATCTCTTTTAGCACTTAGTTACTTCTTAAATATTATTAATCGACTGTTCTCGTTTAAACAAAAATGCTCTGCTTATAAACCTTACGAATATCACAAACTCTACGTCTCTTTTTCCTATACCTGCTAATGCTTTGTTGGTGTAGTTTCATTAATCTCACTCCAGATAGATTTCACGGGAATTTTCTATCAATATTTGCGTTCATTGACAGTTGCAAATGTGCCTTTTTATGACCGCATTAGGTATCACATTAAAAAGGAATTTCCTCTTTCATAGATTTTATTAAATTTGTTTCGGTTGTATTTTAACAATTTGTGATTTTCGTAACAATATTATACAAGGGTACAAGGGTAAAGCATATAATAAATTATTGGTGTGTGAAGCTAACTCAAAAAATTTTTTGAGGTTTATGTCTTTGCTAAGATAATTGATAATAAAGCAGGTTGGAAAAATAAACAAAATTCTTACAAAAACTAAACAAAAATAGAAAATACAAAGATAAATGGAAAACTAAATCATGTCTTATATTATAAAAAATATAAAAAAGAATTATTGTTACTATTTATCATGAACAGTGCGCTTGTAGTTTGACAAATAATTGCAATGTACAAGACGAGTTATAAAAAATTTTTAAGAAATATTGCACCTCCAGTTTTTTTATATATCATAAAGGGTTCTAAAAGCTATTAGAAAAACCTAATCCAAAGTAGGGGACATCAGTGTCAATATGCACCATTTCCTATACGTTTACGTGTTTAGCATAAATGTTAAAGCCTCCTAAGTAAGCAGCGCTTTTTCTTTTATTGCTAAACAATGATATGTCGCAATGTAACGATGAGTTCAAAAGATTATAAAATTCTTACCACATGGACTTCATATTTCATCAAAAACATCTGTGACAGGATAACGAAAGAATGCGGTGGATAACGCTGAACAATGCTTCAAATAAAATTTTTTCTTATACAATTTTTGATTTTTCTTTTTTGTTAACAATCAATACTGCAAGATCTTTTGAAATTTAATTACAGACGCATTAAGATGAATGCTCCCTTTCCTAAGGAAAAAAAATGGATGATAATGATAGATATGCAAATGGTACCACTTTTTTGGGCACCACTTTTTTGGGTATCACGTTTGTTTCAATTTATTTTTGTATTTTCTATTTTAGTTTAGTTTTTGTAAGAATTTTGTTTATTTTTCCAAACTGCTTTATTATCAATTATCATAGCAAAGACACATGCACACTGTGATGCTAGCTCATATTTTAGCAAAGACAAAAATATAGGCCAGACAAGTATGGGCTAACTGCACACCAGTAATAAATTTACTTTAAGCTAATTGGTAAAAGTCAACTATATGCAGAAAATTAGCTTATTATCCAACCGAGCTTAAACATCAAGAGTCTTGTGACAAAGTTTTTATGCAAATCAATGCTAATAAATGCAAACTTGCAATCATATAATTGCTAAAGCTTTATAATTGAGAACTAATATGTAACACAAACACATCTACGTAAATTAGTTAAACGTTTTCTATGCAAAATTAGTAAGTAACCTATATAGATAGATAGCTCACTCACCTCTTTGAACTCTAAAGTAAATGCAATTCAAGATTTATAAAAGTCTCTACAATTTTCGTAAGGATTTTCTATATATATTTTTTCTGTCTATATTTATAACATTTTTATTGTTTCAAGGATTTTATTTGCTTTTGTTTCTTAGCACCGATATATAGTAAATTTATCAAATTTTTATTAATGGTTAACAAACTTATATATATAAATATATAAAAGCTAGTGGCTGATAGTACACAAAAAGCCTTGAAATGCAGAAACACAATATAGAGAAATGTGATAATTAATAATGAATATACATAACCCGTACCTAACCTATACATACAACATACACGAATATAAAATCTATAAATTTTAACTCTTTACATAAATGCCTTTTTCTATATTTCAATTTGACTACCAGTGTGAGCTATAATCATTTATTCTATTACATAACTTTTTCTTCAATAAACTACTGTCATACTACTACTCTACCATTAATATATAACAGGTGGGCTGAAAAGTTCGTAGGCTAACACATAGATGGCGCTATTAGTATCAAATCCATATGATTTTCAGTTAGCCCTAACCTTTAAGAGACACGTGTATAAATTTGACAACTGTTGCACTGCTAGTATGTGAGTTACCGAATTTTTATTGAGGCACCTTTTCTTGGTATGAAAAAATTGATAAAAAGGAATTTCGTGTTTTAACAAAGCATCGCTTCTTGACGAAAAAAAATACTATTGAAGCCAAGGCTTGACTTGATAAACATTATTCTGACTTTGCAGCAGGGAAATCAACGGTAGAGAAATGGTTTGCTAAATTTAAACGAGGCGAAATGAGCACCGAAGGCAATGCAGGCAGTGGCTGTTATCGACGAAAACGTCAAAAAAGTTCGCAAAATAACTTCGGATAACCGTAAAGTGAAATTGATTGAGATAGCTGAGACCCTAAAGACATCAAATAAACGTGTTGGACATATCGTGAATGAATATCTGGATATGCGAAAGCTTTGTTCAAAGTGGGTGCCGCGAGACCTTACAATCAACCAAAAACAACAACGAATTGATGAGTGGTTAAGGCTGTTCAATTGCAATAAACCCGAATTTTTGAGTCGATATGTGACAATGGATGAAACATTTCTCCATCATTTCACGCCGGAGTCCAATCGGTAGTCAGCCGAGTGGACTGCACCTGATGAACCGACTTTTTTGAGGTGAAAGACAAATCGTGTTATAAAAATGGTATCAAAAAATTGTATGACCGCTATAATCGTTGTATCGTCCTCGAAGGCAACTAAATTGAATAATAAAATCAAATTCTATCAAAAAAAAAACAATTTTTCTATGTTAGCCTATGGACTTTTCAGTCGACATGATAAAGTCCGGAATTATATTTCAAAAACAATTAAGAATTGTCAAGTCTGCATACATGCAGTTATAATTCTTTAGCCAACGCAAAAAGATTCTATGAATGGAAAGCGCATTTATGGATGTCACAAAACCAAAAGGTAAATTGGGTATAAGTTTAGCTTTCAATTTTTGCTTTCACACATACGATAAAATTTGGACGTAAATTAAATCAGATCGCAGCATATATAAATACTTCTACAAATAAAAATAAATAAGAGATTTTTTATTCAGCTATGGCCGAGTTTTTTATCTCCACTGCTTTTATCTTAAAAAAAAAAAAATAAAAAAAAAACCTAATTTCGTTATTTTATAATATTGAATAGGCGTGGTTGACTGTTCTCCATTTAAATTTAATTTAAATTTTCAACCATAAAATCTCATCAATAAGGAAATCTGAACGGGATTCGTTGGCAACAAGTTTTGCCCATGTCCTGCACCCATTCATAGTCTTTCTTGAATAGTTTACGTTAGTTTTTTATAAAGAGCGTCGCAATAAGAACGCACCATTTCACAATTTCATGGTCTGCTGGTTTGAGCTCCTGAGTAAGCTGAGACTTATACGTATAAAGATGGAGGACTTTGGACAAAATGCTTTGCTGATAGTGATATTTTCGGGTTTTCGACAACGTTCCCGTTCACAGCAGCAATGTTTGTTGTTTTCAAGAGATCGACCGATACATTGACGGAAAGGACATTTGTTGTCTACAATCAATTCAATTTCTTCAAATTTTTTTGACTACTCTTCGAATTGTTGACACATTAGATGTACTTTCTAGATCGAAAATTCTGCTACATTTGCGAGCGGTCTAAACGTAATAAGTTTTCACAAGTATAACGCGATTTTCTTTTGTATAGCACTCGATACTTAATAATCGGAACAATCATAAGTGATAGCTGTCAAATTTTAGAGTTGCTATTTGCATGAAAAAAAACTACATAATTTAAATAGTTCGCTATTATTAAGACACCTTATATTAGGACCTTGCAACAGTTTTTATCACTTTTTTTTCTTCAAAAAGTCATTTATTGAGAAAAATTGATGAAATATATATTAATCAAAATATTTTCTATCATTTTCTACATTTTTTTCCCATCTTTCTCGCATCGTCGCGATTCCGTAACGGAAGAACTCATGATGTTTTGGAGCTATCCACGAATAGACCTTTTTTTTGAAGTTTCCTCAAGTTTTTGGAACCGCTTGCCAACCAAGCCATGCTGCATCGATTTAAGCAATTGATAACCAAAAGGCGATATGTGTGGTGAGTACGCTGCGTATGGCAGATCTTTCGATTCGAGCTTCAATAGTGTATCTTTGACTTTTCCAACATGTGCCCCCGAAATAACATGTGCAGTCAATTCGTGTAGAAACCATTTTCCACCATTTTGAGCCTTTCTAATAGCATATAAACGTCTAGAAGCAGTTAATTCATCAATTAATAATATGTTCAGATGATCTCTGAGAGTTTGTACTGAGTTTCCGTGGTTTTCGAAATTTTTTGGTTTCCCAGGCAATTCTCTGTCCTTGACGCCGAAATCACCACTTTTAAAGCATTGAAACCCAAATCGACAATTGAGTTATAATAGAGTAGCAACATTTTAACCTTCTAAAAGACAGCAGATTTCTCTAAATAATGAATGTTGAAAATGAATGTAGACAATGAATGTAGAAAATGCAATTTTGAGCGTTTCATGTTTATCAGCTGTATACACTGAATAATTCGATAAACGTAAATGGACAATTGTTATTTTAGTTAGAGGAAGATCAAAATTATCGAATTCAACCTTTACGTGCACTGGTATTTCCCATTACTTTAACACATTTATCTGTTGAAGTTACTAATCAAAACTTTTACAAGAACCTAATATAATACGTATTAATAATAATAATAATAATAATAATAGCAGTGTTAAGGTAATAATTTCGCAATATTTTTAGTAATATCACAATTAGATTTCCGCAGAACTTGCGACAAATTATGTGCTCTATATTTGCAAGAAGAAATGAAAAACACATGTTGCATATGAACAGAATTTGTTATGAATGCTTCCCAATTAATCCTGAGCTTCCCAGTTAATTCCGATTAACGCTCTGACCAAATGAATGAGTGAATTTTTACCTCTTTACTTTAAGCTATAATCTCCAAAAAAAAAAAGAAAAAAAAGGTAAAATTTCCTTCTCCATTATTATCCTTTGTAGTACTTCCCATTTAGGTTGACATCCTTTGTCAAGGTTATGTAATAAAACGTTTTTGACTCTATCGACATTTTTCGTTGTAAATACAAAATTTTTGCAAGCGAATACACATAAAATCCCTTAAGTAACGTTAAATATTTGTAGAAGAACGGTATAATTTATTCGGAAGAGTAGTATTTCCCCCCTTTACATTGCAAGAGAAGAAAGAGATTCTCATTACTTTCTTTGTTACCGTTTCTCTGTGTGCGTGATAATATTTTAATTACTACTAAAAAAAAAAAAGAAGAAGATGAAATATGATGTTAATGTAAAAAAAAAAGTTTTTCTCTTTTTTTGCCTTTTTTTTTTCTTGTTTATCCATCATCATATACTCATCATAACACATCCACTCATTATCATGCACTCATCATGCTTGGCAAAGAGTAAGAGTGGCTGATACACTATATACGACGACATCGAGTGGTACAAATGTGATGTAAAAACTAGAAAAATGATTTTAATGATGTTGCGTTACTCTCAAAAAGCAGCAACAATTGTAGTATCATGTTTTATACCATCATATACCATCATAGGCGGCCTTCAGTTCGGTAAGTGTGTAAAGCATTAATATTGCGATAGCCTGTAATGTGTTTTTACTGTTCTCTTCTACTCTTTTCCTTTTTATAATTAATGTCATTTTGTTCCCCATGGTTATTATTATTGTTGCGGTTTATAATAAATAAATACGATATAGTTCCTTTAGTTCGGTATAGTAAAGTGCAAAAGTCGAAGGAAGAGTTTTTATATTATATTAGGAGTACAAATAATTTTTGAGGTTTTCTTTTTTTTGTAACTTTGAAGCTTTATTCTCAGAGAAATTGGTACAAAATATATTTTATTCACACCAGAGAGCATAAGAATTGCGCGTCTTCGTTTGAGATAACCTAAAAATCGAACCAATTTATGGCTTCCTCGTAAGAGGTAAAATGCTGTTTGCCCAGCACATGATTCATCGACCAAAACAAATGGTAGCCGGAAAAAGTACTATCTGGTGAATACGACGGGAAGGGTTTCCTGCGTGAGTTTTGCTAGTAGAAACCGAATTATGTCATACTCGAAATTCACGATATCATGACTTTTGACATATTGCGCCTGTTTTTCGTCCCAATTTCAACAGCAGTTATGATCTTCATAAATATTTAGCTTTATTGCCCATCGCCTAGTCTTCATCATCTGGCTGTTTACATTTTCAATATATTAACCGAACCAATGTTCACCACTCGTAAGAATTTACCACCGTTATCTCTATAATTAAGCAGAAGCAGCACTTACCGCAAATTATTTATTTATTTTTTTTTTTTGCACAAAGGTTGACATTGTTAGAGCATAAGAAAAATATGTTATTTTCACTTGAGAAAAATGACGACATACTGATTTTTATAGGGAAATGATGACAATTTAACATGAATATAATTAGCAGATGATCCGATGCGAATTAATATTAATTCCGACATCTTTTGTAAATCACTCAAAACCTATTTATACTTGCAATTTATATATAGGAAACCGAGAAGTATGATGATAGTAATCATTTTTATCGTGAAGTCCGCAAAAGGCTGGTACACATTTCTAAAAAATTTCTACGCTAATTATTTCATACATCAGGTATAGAAGTAATTGCTTATGAACTTTTTTAAGATTAAGATTTTACTTTGTTTTTGTGCACTTGTCCAATCGTAATTGCTGCATATGAAGCATTTATCATTAAAATTTACGCATCAGTCAAAGTTAGCCCGCCGAAGCTTTTGGGAGCTTTAAATAGGTCAACTTTTGTAGCAAAAAGCGATTGTCACTCCTTTTTTTGTTTAATTCAAAAGAAAGTGCTGCCAAATCGCGAAATATTCTGAAAATTTGATGCGACACAATATCGGATATACAAAAAAGACGTTAACCGAACAACAAATGGGCGATGATAAGATCGGATAACCATTGGCGACTTTATATGTGAAACTAGCTATACTATTATGGACAGAACGCAACGAGACTGTACTTTTTTTAATAATATGGCGACCAAAACGGAATATTCCTCCTTTGTACGCACAATAAACATGTCGATATCATCGAGTCATCTCTAGCGATATCATCGAGCCATCCCTAGCGACAGCTACCGATCAAAAGTAAATGCAATTGAACCAATACGATATCGTGATTTTCAGGATAATGGCACTCCACTTCATGGGACAAAATGTTAACATACTGCCCCCGTTAAATTCAGCAGATGACTAATTGTCTTGAAAGGTTCTTATGGCAAAGAGAAAGAAAAAGTTGAACAATAGACTAAATCACTGACACTGCTTTGCACAAAATACTTACCGTAGCTTTCCTGAAAAAAAACGCTTTTATTGATGTAAAATATAAACAGTAACGAGTCATTTTTACACCTGATATATCATAAAATTTCGATGGCAAAATTTGATTATTAGTTGTTTATCTTTTCGACATAATTGCGTGAATTGAACTAAATACCAATTTTCAATTAGCGTCGTTAAAGCGTTAAGTATCTATCGTTCCGCGATTGAACGACGAGCGAATAAGTTGAAAAGTTAGAAGAACCAATAAATACGTTAAAAAAATGCAAAAGAAGACGGAAAGTGCTTATGGAAAAACCTGTAGATTCTAAACCTTAACTATCATTATAATTTGCAACAGAGGAATTAGTTGACAATTACATCGTTTAAAAATTGCAAGCATAAAGGAGACGAGTTTTTAAACGTTGGTAAATGAATTTATAAGACTAACACATCACTCTCATACGATTATGTATCTAACATATAAAAGGTGTCTCAATAAGAGTTCACTAAATTAAATTAAATTTTTTTTCATGCAAGTGGTGATAATGAAATTTGATAGCTGTCACGTATGATTATTTCGGTTATTAAAAATGGAGTACTACACAAAAGAGAGAGAGGGAGAGAGAGAGAGAGAGAGAGAGAGGGAGAGTGAGAGAGAGTGAGAAGAGAAAGCGTTAAAATTGCATAAAACCTACTACCCAAGCTAATAGCTATTTTTCGAAATGAAGTACATTTTTTTGGTGAAGTACATTTCCATCTGAATGGCGAACTAAACTTTCGAATCTGAGGCTCAGATAATCGTCACGCGATCCATAAGAAACAAATGCATTCAAAACGAGCGACTGTCTGGTGTGGACTTTTTAGTCAGGTGGCTTGATTGGTCCTTACTCTTTTAAAAATAAGGCTGGCATTCCAGTAACTGTGAACAGTGAAGTCAACTTTCTACCATGAAGAGAATTCTGCCAAGAGTCACATGGCTCAAGCTTCGGGCTGTACGATAGATGCATCAAAACTTCCCCACCAAGCATAAAGGAGATGAGTTTTTAAACTTTGGTAAATGAATTTATAAGACTAACACATCACTCTCATAGGATTATGTATCTAGCATATAAAAGGTGTCTCAATAAGAGTTCACTCAATTAAATTAAATTTCTTTTCATGCAAGTGGTGATAATGAAATTTGACAGCTGTCACGTATGATTATTTCGGTTATTAAAAATGGAGCACTATACAAAAGAGAGAGAGAGGGAGAGAGAGAGCATAAAACCTACTACCCAAGCTAATAGCTATTTTTCGAAGTGAAGTACATTTTTATGGTGAAGTATATTTCCATCTGAATGGCGAATAAAACTTTCGAATTTGAGGCTCAGATAATCGTCACGCGATCCATAAGAAACAAATGCATTCAAAACGAGCGACTGTCTGGTGTGGACTTTTTAGTCAGGTGGCTTGATTGGTCCTTACTCTTTTAAAAATAAGACCGGCATTTCAGTGACTGTGAACAGTGAAGTCAACTTTCTACCATGAAGAGAATTCTGCCAAGAGTCACATGGCTCAAGCTTCGGGCTATACGGTGAATGCATCAAAACTTCCCCACCAAGTTCAGTCTACCTGTTCTGAACCCTCACAGATGTGTTCCGTTGCTCATTGTCATGATGGAACACAATTCTCTTTCTGTTGACCAATTTTGGTCGCTCTTTATAGATTGCTTCATTCGAACGGTCGATTTGTGCACATCACACGACAGGATTGATGGTTTCGCCAGGTTGCAGCAGCTCGCAATGGACAACCACTTTCCAATCCTACCAAACATTCAATATAACCTTGTTTGCTGATAATTTATCCTATGAAGACGTTTGTGGATGTCATCAGCTTTTGACCGTGATCGCTTACGTTTGATATTCTTGGGTTTCACCCATTTTTCATCGCCATTAGCTCTCTCTTACTGTAAACTTAATAGAAAGATTTACTAGAGTGAATATAAAGTGCTTCCGATCAACGCGAAACTGAGACATCATATCTAATCATAGCAAAGTAATTGACGATTCTAATTGAAGATAATGAATATCAAAGATTCGACATTAACCAATAATAATTTTTTCTATTTCTTTTGTTTTTATAATTCACCCGATTTTTTGCTGACTTTTAATGTTAATTTTTCTAGTAATTAGAATTAATCTTTCATTCAACTTATATTCTTACTTTCTTGCTACAATTTCTATAGTAACCGTCATCACTTCAAGTCGTGAATAGATGAACTGATAGATGGATGAACGCATCACACTTTGTACGCAAATAATAACAACACTACATAGATTTTCGCATCAATTGTGAAGACTAATACGTTGCAAACTCTTCAAGGATATTTTTTTCTGCGCAATCGAATGTAATACGAAACGATTGCTTTTTAATTTTCTTTATTTCTTTTATATCCTTTACTTTCACAACAGTTTTATGATAGTTTGTTCTATTTTTTCGTTTTTTTTTTTTTCATTCACTTTTTTTTTTCTTTGTTTCAGATAATAAGTCCAACAGGTTTATTTGAGTCATATT
The DNA here is from genome assembly GCA_000671755.1 of Glossina brevipalpis. Lineage (NCBI taxonomy): Eukaryota > Metazoa > Arthropoda > Insecta > Diptera > Glossinidae > Glossina > Glossina brevipalpis. Next base: position 1,632,107 of record KK351042.1, read on the forward strand.
TTAAAGTGGATGTGAGTTTGATTATATTTAAAAAAAGAATCGAAACAGAAAGTGGATTTTATATAAATTTAAGTAAAATCTTCGCTCTAAAATTTCCTATGAAATGTATAATCATTTCAGAGAACGGACAACAAAATTGTATTCATCTTGAATGCTTATCATCCCAAGCGAATGTGTTACACGAAAACAGCAAAGATTACATAACGATGACGATGACGATGACGATGATGATGACGATGATGACGGCGTGCATGTTATTTTGCTCATTATTCAACTTTTAAAAGCCTTTAATGAATCGTTCGTGTCACATTTTCCATCGATAATAGCTATAGTAACACATCAATTTAAAAATTTTGACATTTTGATTGGATAGAACGTTTTTCAGCTCAGTATGAGAGCGAAAATATTATATATTTCTTTGAAAAAGAAAAATCATTCATTCTGCCAATATTTATATTAAGCATATAATTGAAGGATAATTGAAATGCATAAGTCTAGAATAAGTACATGGACAACAAGTTAAAATCTTATCTTTCGATTAACGTGCTCCAAATGAAGTATTTTTAATTTTAAAATAAAAATCTCTCCTATTACTGTATTTAATAGGGCACCAAACAAAAGCTACTGCGTAGTATTAAACGAATTTCAAAATATATAACGATTATGCGGCTTAAATGTGAAGTTATCTATGAAAGAAAACGATTAAGACTTTCCGAACCATCTATTATTTCTACCGATTTAAACAATCTACCGACTAATTCATGTGCGAAAGTGACTTACACTGTTTTCTTTTGCTTTGCTTGGACATTTTCAAGAAATGTGCTATTCAGGTGTAGCGTATAACTCAGGGTAGCGCACGCATTTCTTCCGGCTTTGCTCGTCGGCAATTGGACTGGTCCGACGGTTTGCTACCCTATTAAATTGGTCCGACCAATTATTTTAAAACATGCGTGCTCTTATTAAAAAGAGTAAATAATTAGAAAACGGACAGAGGAATTGGAGATTTTATGGAGAAGACTGTTTTTCATACCGGACGGAACTTTTGGGTTTTGTTGTTCGTAAAGCCAACCTAATGCTGTTCCGCTTCCGGCGAAATCATTCACTTTTATATATATTTAATTAAAACATTTTTAATTTAATGGATATGAAGGAATGATTTGTAAAAATGATAGTAAAATAATGTTAAATAAAAAAAAAAAAAAAGACTTATAATTATAGTCATAAAAAAAAATAATTAAAATCTTAGATTAAGGACTTACCAAAATGCGCATTTTTAGCTTTAAAAAAAAATAAATTGAAGAGATTAATTGTACAACATAAATATCTTAATTAACCGAAACAAACGGAAAAATTCCTCCTTTAAAATTCAAAACAGCCGATGCTTTGATTAACACTCCACAAAGTTAATTTTAGATATTTCTAATGTTCAATAAATCACTAAATTACTCCTGGTCACTAATTTCAAATACGTGAATTCTACAAATTCTTTCCCCAATATAACTTTCGAGAAGGCGATTAGCTGGCTTTCAGCATTTGTATCTTCAACAGCAAAAATAAATGTTTCTTCAGGTGCGAATAAGTGTTAAAATGATATTTTTATCAAAACTTGAATTAATTTCATTCGAAATAAGTATATTATAAGCAACATTCGTAAATCTGGTGTTAAAATTATCTTTAGATTTAGATCTTTAGGTCCACGTCATCAAAAAGCAAAACGATTTTCAACATCAAAAAATTATTTCACAATTTTCCAAAGAAAAAAAAAAACTTTTTCACTTTTCTTCTTTTTTTCTTTTATTTATGCTAGCAGTCTGCACGGTTGTTCAGAATCGACTGGTTTTTCTTTTTTCAAAATCAAAACTATCATGACCTGTATTTTCTGTATTTTTTCTTTTTCTAAACCACTAATTTTTTTTTTTTTTCTCTTCTTACACAGGTCTCAGGCAAATGAATTTATGTCTCTTAATTCACTAGCAGTAGTCGTGTTGGAAATTGTGAAAATTTTACGAAAATACGTCAATTTTTTGAACGACATACTCGGTGATAAGGTCATGCGAACATTTTGGGCAACCGCATGGCCATGTAGTTAAGAAGCGTGACTTTCGAGTCGGCACGTACGAGTTCAATTTCCAGTCCGACAGACTACATTTTAATTAGGATTGGTGTCCAGTCGCTAGTAGCTACATGGAGTGCTCGTTCGTTAAAGGCACAACACTCACCGCACTTCTTAACCAAGTAGTAAAGAAGCGGAAATTTCAACTCGACGTATACAAGTTCCGTTCCTAGTGCGATAGACCGTAATTTAATTAGGATTGGTATCTAATCGCTGGTAGCTACACTGAGTAGTCTACCTGTAAAGGCACAACACTTACAAATCAAATATACTTCTTCCATGCTACGATCACTTAAAGAAAAAAATTTTTAATTCTATGCTAAGAGGCTGCGAACATCCATTCTCTCTTCTTGACGACTTCTTTCTGGCCATTGTCTTACCTTACAAGTGCAAAGGACTTTCTCTCAGTGACTGGTCACACTAAGAAAAATAAAAAATAAAAAAGGCATACCCTTAGTCTCATTTGACGATGGATGCTTATAATTATATTCGTAATAAGGGCTGAAGTAATGCGAATGCGAATGCGAATGCGAATGCGAATGCGAATGCGAAATTCGTAATGTAATCAGTTAATACGCATTGAACATGCAAAGCTTGTCTTCATTTTTTCATCTATCTAAAAATGAAATTGTAAGCGTTGTTCATGGAGTATGCTCTCCTTAACCATCTCTTAATTTATGTTGAGAATAACAAATGCAAATGAAATATTTTAAATAGTTATTTCAGTTTTATTTACTTACAAGGAAGATAAAGTATTAAAAAAATTGACGTCATCCCAATCAAATTTTCATTTATTATATGGAAAGACCATTTACTTCAGAAGGATTAAAAATTGCATATTTTTTCTACTACGTTATAATGTATTAATAATAATCTTTTCAAATGATCAGACGAGTTTAATCCATTCAGTCTAAATTGAAGAAAATTTAGCAAAAATACGGGGAAATTTATCAAGTAAAAAGATGAACCGACGACTTAATTCATTCAGAAAATGATTCTAAATTGATCCGTAAATAGTGAATTCCAGAAAATAGCTCAAAAATTGACAACTTGTAGATTGATGGCAAAAATACATGGGAATTTGGCAAATGCACAGACGGACAGACAAGCTTAATCCATTCAGAAAATAAATCTAAATTGATCCATAAATAATGAATTCAAGAAAATATCTCAAACATTTATGGCTTGTAGATTAATCTCAAAATACAGCGAAATTTGTGAAGTTGACAGACGAATAGACAAGCTTAATCCATTCAGAAAATGAGTTTAAATTGGTCCGTAAATAATGAATTTAAGAATATATCTCATAAATTTACGACTTACAGATTGATCGCAAAAATACATGGCAATTTATCAAGTAGACAGACGGACAGACAGACTAAATCTATTCAGAAAATGAGTCTAGATTGATTCGTAAGTGATGAATTCAAGAAAATATCTCAAAAATTTACGACTTGTAGATTGATTGCAGAAATTCATCAAAATTTATCAAATGGAGAGACGGACAGACAAGCTTAATCCATTCAAAAAAGGAGTCTAAGTAGATCCGTAAGTGATGAATTTAAGAAAATATCTTAACAATCTACGACTTGTAGATTGATCGCAAATATAATTATAAATTTATCAAGTGGGAGGAGGGACAGACAAGCTCAATCCATTCATAAAAGGAGTCTGAATTGATCCATAAATGATGAATTCAAGAAATATATCTCAAACATTTACGGCTCTTAGATTGATCGCAAAAATACATGTAAATTTATCAAGTGGACGGAGAGACGGACAAGCTTAATTCATTCAAAAAATGGGTTTAAGTTGATCCCTATAATAAAAGCTAAACCTGTCTCAAGTCGGATTCAAGTGATTTAAGTTACAAAAAAATTTAATTTTTTATATTTCGAAAAAGAATCTTTTTTCTTTGCTTATAAACATTTGAAAATTCAAATTATTTAATCAGTCTTTTGCCAAAATAATCTCTGAGTAAATAACTGGCCTCTAAAACAAAATGTAAATAAGATTTACATTCACATTTACATTTACATTTTCATTTTCTATTCATATATTTATACATTTACATATATTTGTTTACATATATTCAACGCATATACACACACACACGCATATATGTCTTGTCTTGTATTCATAAGGAAAACATTTTCTATACAAAGAAGGATAAGATTGTAATACCAAATACAAAAGGCACATTGGTATCGTTAGCAAAGGTGCTCCCAAGGAAAGACAAGAAATGCTAATTAAGCTTCTTATGAAATATGCAAATCAAAGTTTATTCATACAGCCTCTTACACATATTCATTCTCTGAATACTTTAAGTATAACAACTATAGCATCAGCATGCACATGCCCATAAACTTATTTATCAGTGCATAAGTAGAGAAAATTTAAAGTAATATTTATCCACAAATTCATGACTTGAGGGAAGATATTAGGACTTGACTCTAGAACATGTGTGATGATAAATGAATGATTTGTTTTGAAATGTGTTAAGATAAACGATAGCTTCTCTTTCATGCTTCTATGAAATTTTGTAAAGAAAACAAATGAAATAAAATAACTATTTGCATAGATGTGTATGCATATAGATGTGTATGTAAAATATTCTCTAAAATACTTTAAAAATTGTTATGTTACATACAAAAAAAACGATAAGTTGACTTATAGTTGACGACTTCTTAGAAACTCTAAACCGAACTAAATCGAAAGAAACGTTAGCAAGTTAACTAACATTTCATTTCATTGCATATGCTCTTGATATACTTTTCATGCATACATACATTCATGCATAATTGATTTAATAAATAAAATAAAATAAAATTTAACTAATTTGAATTGTACGTGCTTAAGTTCAGTGTATTTTTAATCGAGTCTTTTCAAGTAAATATTTGCGATGCGAGTTACATTAAATGTGACAACAGCATCAAAGTTCGTAAACAAAATTTTATACAATTAGCATACAAATCACCGTGAAAAGACATCCATGTCTCCGCATCGTATGGTTACTCTGTTTGTTTTTTCTCTTCTCGTTTAAATTGTTGTTATAATATAATCATATAACTTTGTCTGGTAAAAAAAAAAAAATGCGTCTGTAAATTTTTTCTCACTGCTTTCTTCAGATTAGATTATAAACCCCACCTGAAAAGTAGATTATAGTCTATAAAGTACCTTACAGTTACCGAAATATTGCTTATCTTACTTTTCTAAATAACACAAATTCGAGGAAAACATTATAAACAAAATTAAAACTTTAAATGGTAACAGCTTTTGGTAACTTGGTAAGAAATGACCTCATTTGTCAGCAATCGAATTTTTAACTGCATACAAAATCGTCTCAATCTCTTTAGAAAACATTTTAAATAAAATTCTTCAATATTTAAGGCATCATTTAAGACAATAAAAAAAATTCTAAAAAAAAATTGTAAAAAAAAAATTCTACAAAAAGAAGAATTTTTAACGTATATTTTGTCTTTTGAATTGTGTTTTAAAATTTTCCATCATAAAATCTTCACTTAAAGTGAGAAATTCATCAAAAATCACTACATAAGGCGAAGTAGATGACACTAATTTCTATATACCCATCACCGAAGGATAAGAGTATATTAATTTCGTCATTTTGTTTGCATTACAGCATCAATCAGTTTAAGTATGTCCGTCTGTCCGTCTACGGTATACATTCTCCTAACCACAATATAAAAGGTAGTGACTTCAAATTCAGCAGAAATATTAAAGATTCTTGCAAGCAATTTGATACTGAAAATAAGCCGAATCGGTCAAAGGACGCTTCTATAGTATAACCTAAGCTGAGAGCATCCCTGCTTTTAAGAAAAAAATGATTGGATTTTCCACTTAGCGCAAAGCGGACGGATCTATAAAAACTTCCATATGTATTGAGCTAACTATACTTTAATACCGGTACAAAAAATGAAAAGATCGGCCACACCCACTCGACATAATAGAGAATTGGAATTGACTTGTTTATTTTTGGCAAACATTTATAACATTAAAAAAGAAGCTTTGGAAACAAGCATAAAATGTTTATATTCTTGATCAGTGTCAAATTCAGAATCCACTTAGACTTCCGTTTGTCTATCTGTTCGTCTACTTATATGTCCAATGTCTGCGATAACCATTTTCCCGTTCGCAAAAACTAAAAAATCTAGATGAAATTGGACAAAAAAAAAATTTAAAGTTCTTCCACATACTTTGTTACTGAAAATCGACCAAATCGATCACAGTCCACACTTACAGCATAGCAGATCATAGCCAATGTAATCGTTTATCTGAACACACTAAAGGTAAAACAGTGAGAAAGCTTAAAGAAACTGAATTTGTAACAAATTTTTTAGGGCCCGCACACCGCACTCCTGTTCGAAAATAATGGGGCTGTTAGTGAATGATACAAATTTATCGGACAGCACATTCTGATTGCTACGGCTATAATGATTACCAATGTTTTCGCTGTGAAATTGAAAATATCGATACGAAGACAGCAGTCACACAGTACGCTCCATTTTGACATTATTGTGCGGGTAAATTCCCGGGCGTGTAATTTCGCATTTTGGTGATGTGAATCGACCATCAAAATTGTGCGATTTCTCAATGAAGTGAATCTTTTTTAAAGAGGTTATCCAAAAGATAATGTTTAGCCGAATATTATTCAAATTCTTGACATTTTGAAAACGTCAAGTTATGGCTGAGCTATTACCCGCTAGATCTAGACAAGTCATTGAAAATTGCCTCAAAGGATAACAAACCTGTACGATGTAATACTCCACAAATAATCGCAACATCTAAACAATTCATAGGAAAAGAAAAGATTTCATTCAAATTTACATTTTCTACAGAACCACAAATTGGCTGACCTAATATAGGATAAGTTATTTTCCATCATAAAATATGTTCATATATATTATATTCTGAACGAGCCATTAGGTCATTTTCATGAAAGGAAATCTTAATACAAATTTAATGAGATTGAAATTAAAAAAAATTCTTCCGTTTAATCACAATTTCAATTGCCAGATATCAATGACTTTATTCACATTCTATTTATATATATACTTTATAAGGTCTCTCAGGAGTATAAACAAATGTTACAATAACAAATTTTTATATAAATAATACGATAAATATAAACGTTTTAAACAGTTTACCTACAATAATATTATTTCATACAATTTTAAAAGTAAATGAATAAACTAACGTAATTAATGATGCAGTACAACCTCAGGACCCATACTACATCAGAGAACTGTGCTTACCCAACAAACCAGGCTGTGTGTAATATAAACAAAAAAAATCAATCGTGACAGATCTGTCAAATTTTTATAAAGTTACATAAATAAATATTTAATTATTTTTTTATAAACTGAATTTTGTGTTTTTTTTTTCTTTTTGTTTTTGCCTTTAATGAAAATTCATTCACTTTTCCAAAATTTAATTATCGATTCAAAAGCAGTAAAGTTTTTTTTTTCGGAACTCAGAAGCAAATTCCACTAAAATTTCGCAAAAAGATGCAAATACGTGAGCGTGAAATAATTATGCATGGTTTTATTTGACTATTTTCGAGTTTCATTCATTCATTCATTCATTCATTCATTCATTTTCAGTTTTAACAGATACACTTCATGCATTTATGGTAGCTGAGAACCTCTGTGCCTTGCGTTCGGGTCGTTATCATATATAAATGCATATTAGGATAAAGATTCAATTTGCATATTACACAATTTTTGTCGATGGTAAAATGCAGGCCACTCTGACTCACATATGTGCGAGATGCAGCAGTGCTAACGAACAAACTTTGTTTTACAATGGGTGAAAAAAAAGGAAAAAAACAATGAGCTTATAGCGCCTACCAATAAAGTTCATATACGTAGACACAAAATTTAACTTAACGGAAGCATTCCATCATTCTTATGCACTCAATTGTCGTTGTTATTTCAGTTGTTTTTCTTAGGCACTCTACTACACTACTACACTTTTGCAAAGCACAGTAAAAAAAGATTGATGGGAAACAATACAGTACACAAGATTCGCATATTGCACTAGAAATTTGAGCAAGTATTAGTCATCTTTTCGAATCACTCCCAATTACATCGAATCTTGAACGCTTATATTCATATCCATCCTTACGTCAGGTTCTAAGCAACTATCGAGGCCAACATTCCTCAGATGGGTGTTAAGAAGATTGCAACATGTCCGGATCTAACATATACTCTATTCTGATGCTTCTAGAATGTTTATTTAACGATTTTTTGAGTTCTTGATGAAATTAGGACGATAGTCACAATTTTGTTGAGAAGAGCTTTCGAAAATTATAAGTTTTATATATAAGTCTATAAGCGGGCTTGTAGTGAAACATTATTACTTTTCAGTCATATGACTCGTAACTAAGAAGATTGGTTCTTTCAATTACTGCCCTGTTAGAATCTGTTCCACTATTTGTAAAACCGTAGAAACCATAATCAACTCGAATCTAAGAGTATTCAAAAACTTAATTAGCGAGCCATCAATACGTCTTTCGCAACAGTCTGTCTTGAGCTATCTTAAGGTAAAGGAAAATCTATACGTTTCTTTGGTGAAATTAAGATTAGCGCTATAATTCGAAGACTTAATTAGAGATCCATCAATACGTCTCTCGCAACAGTCGATTCAAGATACGTCTTAAGCTATCTAAAGGTAAAGGAAAATCTATCCGTTTCCACGGCGAAATTAAGGTCATCGCTGAGATTCAAAAACTTAATTAGGGATTCATCAACACTTTTTTCGCAAACAGTCGATCCAAGATATGTCTTCAGCTATCTTAAGGAAAAGAAGAATCTACCCGTTTCCTCGGTGAAATTAAGGCCGTTTAGATATCTTCATTCGACGGAACAGGTCGTAATACTCTTGCCTCCAAGCTGATTACATTTGATCTCAAAGATAATCTCGATCGATTTATATCGATCTTCTTAAGTAATCATTCGATAAAATTTTTGAGCGACGGACTTAATTCCAGCCGATTTCTGTTAAATGCATGTGTCCAGCAGAGCTCTGTTCTTTTCTTTTGTCTTTCCTTGACGTTCTTAACAGCGAAAAGTACGCGACAGAAGAGTCTATCTAAGAATTTAGCGACGACTGAGGTTTATATCACACATTTTCTTTTAGTAAGACAATATCCAAATAATTTTTTTAATGAAATTTAATCCTGACCTCATCAAAATATCCAAAAGGGATAAGACAAACAGGATCAACTCGGCTGTCATTTGTCTCATAGGAAAATGATGAATTCTCTCTCTAATCGTTAAATTACAAGAGTCGGCAGTCCTTGAGGTTATGAGTACAAGAAGCGTTCGAAGCCTCGAAGGGAAGAATCAAAAGTGTAACCTTTTGAAAACGTGTCATTTATATCGTCTATACATGGCCAAAGGGACAGTGCAATGCGTAACCTTGTCTTAAGGGCTGAAAAGCTTAAGAATGACTGAAGTCTTAAGATAATATGGGTTCAAGTGAAAGTAGTTTCTTGGCAAATTTCTGCAAAGATAAAAAAGGTTTGTCCTTCAATAAGACCAACCGACTTTCTAAGCGTTCCCACCTATTTGCATTAGAGTTGTGTCTACATACCACCCGAAGCAATTGCAGCAAGCGGTTGAAATTGTCTACATGTATAAATCTTTCCTACTGTTTTTGTTGAGCTTACCTTGAAGTGGATTATAGACTCACAATCTCTTTTCCCCTCTTTTTGTACTATCGCTCTGCTTCGTCAATAAGTGACACACCTTCAGTGGTTGGTCATAAGTGGCAAAATTTTCTCTTTCATTTTCAATAATGTTTCAATATTTGTTAGTCAAATATTTAGGTTACATATGGTAGAGAGTTTTCTTTTTTTTTTCTTTTGGTTTATACTTTTAAGGTATTTAAGCTTAATTCTTATAAACTTAGGATGTAACGAAGTCGAACATATTCGATTATAAGGTTTTCATTTCTTCTCTTTGATGCTGTTACGGTTGTTACTGTTGTTTTTGTTTATGTTAGTATTTATTATTGTTGTTGTCTTATTCATGTTGCTTGCTTGCTTGCTTGTTTGTAGTCGGTTCTGTCATTTACTAATGTTTTATGACCATTTTATAAAATGGTCACATCGGATTACTCTACACTTTGTTACACATTTCTGCACTTTTTCTACAGAAACATATATAGAAACGGACACTGTCAGCCGTACATACATGAGCATATATACATTCAGGCAGACATGCTTTTCTACCATTATCTTCCCCATCAGAATTGCCAGTGGGGAGGAAACGATATTAATTTATGATCATTTTAGCGTACAAAGGGGAGGATTTTTAAATGTTTTTAACACTCTTTTTATAACCAGAAATGGTTATTACGATACTTTAATGCAACTCGTTTCGATGTGTCCTTGTAAATATATGTATGTGACTGTGCTTATGGTTGTGTGCATTATAAGGAATAGCATATGATATTTCCAACTTTGCTGTTTGCTGAACTCTCCCATATTCATTTACGTTTGACTGTCTGTGTTTTCCATAAACATATTTGACATATGATTTCCTTGATTTGAATTTAATTGAAGCATAAGCAGAAATACGAGCATACACTCAATTGCATAAAATTTGCACACATATCACAATTTACGTTCATAGAGTCAACGATTAAATTCATATTTGTACTGTCACACGTTATTGAAATAATATATGCACATGAAATTATTTTGAATGCAAATTGAACAACATTGATTATTATTAGAAATTAAAATCATACACGCTCATCATTACACTGAAAATTACGAGTATACCATACAAACTTTTTGTTTATCACTTCTTTCCTATTTTGCTTATTTGTTAAAATTACAAAAATATATTAAAAACATTCTTAAATTGACAAAATGAATTTAAATCTACTGGCAGACTTTCAAGAAGAGCTTAAATATTAAACAAATAAAAAAATATTATAATCGCGCGTCCAATCTCACCCATTAAATACCCTACAGACTTTATCTAATTTTAGCTGAGAAAACACAAAAGTTTTATATGTATATAATGGTGTTGTCCAAAAAATAGACCAACGTAATCTATTTGATTTGGTGCAATCAAATTATTTGAATAAAAAATGTTGAATGCAAGATTGACCTTGAATGAAGCAACAAAAATCAATATTGAAATACAAAATAATATCAATCAATATTGAAATATCAAATACATTTTTTATTATATCATATATTAACTCATTTTATTGTAGATTGTAGTATACAACAAACAACAAACTTTATGTTTACACAGTTTTTCTCAGCAGTAGCAGCCATAAAAGTTTTTTACTTAAACTTTGAAACTAAAAACTTACAACATTTTACTAATGTAAAATTAACCACCAAAACTAGTTGAGGTTTGTGGCTTTGCTAAAAAAATTTCCATCTAAACGGGACTTTCCCCGTAGAGAATGGACTTTCCCGTACAGATGGAAATTTCAAATACAGGTGGAACTGTCCCAAACAGATGAAAATTTCCCAGACAGCTGGAACTGTCTCATATAGATGAGAATTTCCCACACATATAGAATATTCCCATACAGATGAAAATTCTCCATACAGATAGAAATTTCCCACACAGTTGGAAATGGAAATTGCCCACACAGAGGGAAATTTCCCATACAGAGGGAAATATCCCATACAGATGGAAGATTCCCACACAGACGGAAATTTCCCATACAGATGAAAATTTTCCATACAGATGATACTTTTCCCCACAGACGAGAATTTCCCATATATGCGGAACTTTCTCGTAGAGATGAAAATTATCCACACAGATGAAAATTTCCCATACAGATAGAAATTTTCCACACAGTTGGAACTTTCCCGAACATATGTGACTACCCACACAGATAGAAATTTCCCATACAGATGGAACTTTCCCATTCAGATGGAACCTTCAAATATATATAATAATAGAAATTTCACATACAGATGGAACTTTCCCATTCAGATGGAAATTTCCCATACAGCTGGAATTTTCCCATATAGATAAGAATTTCCCACGCATATAGAACTTTCCTATAAAGATGAACTTTCTCATACAGCTAGAAAGTTCCCGCACAGATCGAACTTTCCCAAACATATGGGACTACCCACACAGATAGAAATTTCCCATACAGATGGAACTTTCCCATTCGGATGGAGCTTTTCCGTACAAATAGAAACTTCACACATAGATGGAACTTTCCCATACAGAAGGAAATTTCCCATACAGATAGAAATTTTTCCTACAGATGGAAATTTTCATATGTATGGGAAATTTTCATCGTGTAAACAATGAAAAAAGTATGGTCAGAAGCCAGCGCAAAAGTACATAAACACTTCTCACAAACATTGCATATATGAATATGAGATTGTTGCTCTCTATTTCTTTGACTTATAAGCATATAAAAGAGATTGCAAGCAACATTTACACATTTGTAATCGATATTTTCCCTTTGTGTTTCCTTATAAATAGATAAATATGTTAAATTTCGTATAAACCAATTAGAAAGCACGAAAAAAGATATTTGATAATGTTTGCGATAGCATAATTCACAGGAGGGTTAGCGTGGACAGCTACAGTAGTGAGTTCAGGACTGATATAATAAAAAGAGTCGATACTGTAACTTTGACATCTAAGCTGAACACATAAACAATAAAATTTATTTTTTCTTATCAATAAAAGAGCGCATATTGTTGGAGAAAAATTACGACATGTATTGGAAATTTTCATCTGGATGGGAAATTTGCATCTGCATGGGAAAGTGCAAACTGTATAGGAAATTTTCGTCCGTATGGAAAAATCCCATCTATACGGTGAAAATCCCATCTGTATGTAAACGTTTCCATCTGTGTGGAAATGTCCCATTTATATGGAAAAGTTCCATCTGTATGGGAATTTTCCCTCTGAATAAGAAAGTTCCATCTGTATCGAAAGCTTAGTCTGTATGTTCAATTTCCATCTGTACGGGAAAGTTCCATCTGTATGAAGAAGTTTCATTTGTACAGGAAAGTTCCATCTGTATAAAAAGCGATTACTTTCGAAATTTTTTTTACTGTTTTAGTTAAAAAACGTGTTAGAATATTCAAAAATTATAAAACTTAATTATGAGGACAGAAGGTACTATTTATAATAAATTAAGTTTTTCACGTATATACTACATAAGAAGAGCTTTGACTATGATCTCCCCTATTTAGGTTGATGATGTTAATTTTCTTTTAAAGCTTGTAGAGCCCTTTAACGTATGTCAAAAATCTGCAGGTGAATTATATCTTTAAAATTTTTTACAACGTGGTTTGTTCATTGTAATCTTTGTTCAACTATTAGCGCACTGCTCATGATGAATAGTAACAATATATATATATATATATTTTTTTTTTGTATTTTTTATAACATAATACAGAATTTCGTTTTTCATTTATGTTTGCATTTCCTGTTTTTGTTTAGTTTTTGTAAGCATTTTGTTTATTTTTCCATGCCGCTTTATTATCATTTATCTTAATAAAAACACGTACCAGCAGCGAAATTAGCCCACATTTTAGTAAAGAAAAAAAGTTTGGTCAGGCACAGTGGGGCTAAGTTCACATTAGTTTTTCATATTTATTGTTTGTTCACCTATCAATGTACGGATCAAATATTTTATTTATATTTAAAATATTTATTTAAATAAACTACAGTGAATTGAATATATGACAATTGCTACGAATTTTAGCAAAATTTTTATTTATAATTATTTTTTAAAACATTTATATTTTGATATTTAAATGGTATATTATTGAAATATATTAACTTGATCGTAACACTAGTAACTATATCTTTGGAATAGAATATCAAAGGCAAAACAATGTATTCAAGCTTTGTTAAATCGTGCCAGTTTGTGACACATGTCCTTCAGTCCATCCAATATCCTTTGTTCGTATTCACAAAAACAAAAAAACAAAATGCTCACATCTGATCGGTATGTTATGTTATTGTATCAGTGTAATAAAAAAATAAATTCTTTAAAGAATACTGTTATCAATAAAGTACGATTTAAAGTGGTTTATCAATATTTAAATGAATGCATTCTCTTTCGGGCTCTTGATATACTCAATATTAACCTAAAAACGCTTGGATTAAGTAATGGGTATCAAAGCATAGGAAGAGAGCATATGCATGTATGTTACCTTTTACATCATTAATTTATCAAAGTTAGAGAGCATAAGTAGTATGCATCCTTTTGCATCATTAATCCCTCTGTATAACTAATAGTTTAATCGACAAATTTTTGTTTAACTATTTGTCTTAACTATCCTTACTTGCATCTTACAAATTAATTCGTCGCCTTCTTAATTTTTAGTAGTTCGTCACTAGTTTCTGACCACACTCTACTATTTTATTTACTTATCATTTACACATCATTAACGACTGATTAGAGACTTCCACTAAACTTCTTTCGCTAAAACTTTATTCCTCAATCATTTCTCACCTGCTTACATGGCCTACATGGATTGCCAGCAGTCATATTACTGTGAATGTTTTATTATTGTATTATTTTGTAGCTAAAATGATTGGTTACTGGCTTCTATTCTAACCTTATTATTTTCATTATTTTCGGCTCACCCTCTTTTACTTAAGAACTCATATATATTATATGATTATCTTAAAATCCTTGTTCGACTCTTGAAGCAGACGTTTTTCAAGATATTAATGCAATTTACATGGCTTGCGTAAGTAATATAGGAACATCTATTTTGTATTTTTGTAGTGAATGTAAATAAAACAAGTTTCTGAATGAGATTTGAATTAAATTTTTTTCTCACTATACCATTTGTAGCATACAATAGCATTCAAATAGCTGTCAAAATCTAATCAGATTAAAGTGCTTAATCCAGACATCCAGAATTAAACTACAGGAAATTTATCGTCTCTTATCGCGATAATGATCGCAGAACGCATACATTTTGAATGACTTGAGATGTAATAAATTGTGTGATTTTAATTGTAACGCATAGACCTAATAATACGGATTTTATTTCGTTCGGCTACCATTCCTTTTCCTCTCTTAATAAATTAAATGTAAAAATTCAAAAAAAATTCTATAAAATTCACTTTGATTCAGGCATAAAAAATCTCTTATCAGAAAAGTGGTAAAATTTGGAAATATTTGATTTAAAAAATTAATTTAAATAATAAGAACACAAAAAAAAGAAACTGTTTTTTTAATTTTGCTGAAATACGCCAAGAAACTTTTCCTTGACCTATTATTAATATTGCAGCGCGTTTAAACAAAGCCAACGAATATGAAGCGAAAGCATGTTGCGTGAATTATTAAGACAATATTTTAATAGCGTTTACAACGGGGAACCTTAGCAGTGTGTATGTATGTATGTATGTATGTATGTATGTACGGTATGGTTGCTTATTATTAATAAAATATTACAATTAATATCTTTAAAATATAATCAAATTTTCCTTTTGTTTTACTTTTTCATGCTCTAAAACCGAATGAAACTTTAATACAAAGTTTTATGAACATCAACATAAGTATTTATTTACCATTTATACTCAATGCCGCGAATATCTCAGAAAGTGAATGCTAAATTTTGAATTTTACAAAATACTTAACCGCGATTCTCTGTTTAGATAATACTGTTTGAAAACTTTTCAATACAGTAGTCTCTGCATTCAATTACACAATTAAGATAATAATAATAATAAGTTGAGATCTGTATAACTCCTTCATTTTAGGACAATTCGAGTAATTTTCTCTTTTCATTGAGCCGTATGTAGATAATGGATATGTCTGACGTCATAAGTAACCTCTCTAACCCGAATTATTTAGGGTTGAAACGTATTTCTCCTTTTTTTTTTCTTTTGATTCTTTGATAAAAAGTAACAATATTTTGGTGTTTCCTCAAAAGTTACTAAATGTTCAATATTTATATCGTATCAGGTATTGGCAAACCTTTACCTATTTTTTCCTTTGAAAAAGTTATCTATTGAGATAAATTGGTACAATATATACAAATCAATATGTTTTACATTTTCTATAACGTTTCGGTGTCGATATGGTTCGCTTCCCTGGACTAAATCATGACTTTTTGCTTTTGAGATTGCCGTAGTAAATCCATTTATCATCGCCAGTCACAATACACCACAGAAAACTCTTCTGACAAGCCTGACAAGCAACGAATCCGCGATAATGAAACGGTTTGAAATGGCATTTTCAGTCAATTCATGTGGTAGCCATTTTCCCTCCTTCTGGATCTTTTCTGTTCGAAAGTTCTTTGAGAGTTTGAGCTGGGTTTTCATCCGATAAGTTTTGCAATTCACTACCTTTCAACTTTTTTGGCCTTCCGGGCCTTTCTTTGTCATTGACTTCGAAATCACCACTTTTAAACCCTTGAAATCAAAACCCACAATTCTCATATGATATAGCAACATCACCATAAGCTTTTAAAAGTTTTTGATGGACTTCGACAGTAGATTTCTTGAAATAATGAATGTAGAAAATGGAAATTTGAGCGTTCCGTGAAGAGCAGCTGCACACGCTGAATAATTCAATAAAACTAAATAGAAAATTGTTGTTTTAGGTAGAGAAAGGTCCAAAATATCAAATTCACCCCTTTTTTACATTGGTATTTCCCATTACTTCCCAAAACTTTTGCAAACATTTAATATTTTGCGAACGTATTTTTCAATTCGAAGAACATGGATGCGTTTCGAATACGAAGTACAAGTAAATAAGTAAAATACTATATCCGAACAAGGTACTTTTATAAAATGCCGAAAATTAGACCTTTTTGCATTTAAAAGCCTGTTTCAGCTGATAACCCTTTCTAAAATGATGGAAAAGTACATCAATATGATCTAAATTTATAAAAGGCAAGTCTATATAAGATTTACTCAAAAAAAAAACGGTAACTTTTTAAATTTCATGATCTACGATTCGATTTTCGAATACGTTGATACGCATGTCCGCAACATTTCTTGACATTAGTAGCTATTTTGTATTTATTTAGTTAGTGCTTGGTGATTTTTTTAAAAAACAAAATGTTTTTAAGTGATACGAGCTCTTCACTGAAGGCCGAGGAGATGTTAATGACAATGCTTGCAATGGACTCTCTAACATCCAAGAAATTATGCAAATGCTGAAACAGTGAAGAAAAGAATTGTCAAATCAAAAGTAGAGAAAGTGCTGAGGATGTCGAACTAATGGTTGGCTCTTGCTAATCTTTCGAATTAGAAGAATTGGAACATATTTCCCACATTTATAGAGTAGTCCGAAATACTACTTTTTATCGGTTTTTTTTTTTTATAAAGTAATGTACTCAAATTATATGGGGATTATATGGGAATAAGACCTCTTCATACGTATTAAACTTTGTTGACCTCGCAGTTCCGAATCGGTTTTCACGATGCTATATGCCCTTGAAACTCTCTCATTGCCGCACTAATTACCTAACATTTAGTGCACTTAACTTGCTATATAGTCTTTATAACAGGAAATATTTTCGCTTTGGTCAGTTTAATGATTCTATTGATGCAATTAAAAGGTTGAATTAGATCATTTTCTTGTATTGGTATTAAAAGTATTATGTTATTAGTGTCTTTTTGGAATCTTTTGAGTTTGTTTTGAAATTTCTTCTAGTTATTGGCTTTGGTTTGACTTTTGTAACAAATTTTAAATAAATAAATGTAAACAATTTACAACAAGTTCCTTCAAAGCATTTTCATATATAAAAAAATTTCACGAAAATATTTCGAAATCTCGACTTGTAAATTGCGTACAAAAATATATACATACGCAAATGCATAAGATACAGACGGGCACACTTGAATCGATTCGGAAAATAACTCTGATACATCACACAAATGATGCGAGATATCAAAAGGAAAAAAGGACATATGCAATGACAAAGAAGCTTACTTACAGTCATTGAACATTACATAGATAGAAAAAGTATCTTTTTTTTTGATTTAAAATAAGCAACAGGTTTGGCAACGATAAAATGTGCTGCACATTATTGTTCATACTGACTTGTAAAAATTTCTGGTTGATATCAGCACCGAACATCAATAATATCATTAAAGAGAATACAGCTCGTAATAGTGTCAACACTAGTTAAGCTCCTGTACCATTGAAGTACTCAACAGTGTTAGTACAAATTGATCGCATTTGTGTTTCAAAATTGAAAAATTGAAAACAATGCTAGCAAACTTATTGCATACTGCTTACGAACCTCTTGGTTGCTTCATCAACCTCTCGTTTAGTTATCAATTTCTATTATTTGCAACTTCCTTGTTAGAACGCCTACACTTGATTAACACGTTCAAAATTTCTTAAAGTGTTTATATCCTTCATTTTCTATTACCAACTGTATTTGGAAAATAAAAATTCTCTAGAAACGACCAGATTTTGCATCGTATATAACATTATCTTGAAACTCCTTGAAGTGTTTTCTTGTCAGGAAACGTTTATTCTTTCCCTGGATTTAATTGCAATTTTATTAAAAAATTTCGAAAAAAATTCGTTTGAAAGAATCTCCGAATACACTAGAATACATCTGAAGAATCGTTCGTTAAGCTAAAGGGGAAGAGTTCCTACAAAATTCTCATATATATCAAATATACTTTACGTCTCTCTGGCAGAATCACTGAATACCCTAAAGCATGTCCGAGCGACCCTGCGCTAAGTTAAAGGTTAAGACCAGAACTGCCTGCAAAATTCTCACGAACATCAGATGAACTTTCCCTGATACTACTTTCTTTGTCAGAATCTCTGAATATTTTATAGTATACCTGGCCAATCGTTCGTTAAGTTAAAGGTTAAGATCAGAAATGCGAGTAAATTCTCACGTACATCAGACGGACTCTACGTGGAGGCAGTCTCTCTGGCAGAATCTCTGAATACTCTAAAGTATGTCTGGCCAGTCGTTCGTCAGGTTAAACTTTAGGATCGAAACTGTTTGCAAATTCTCATCTACATCAGACAGACTTTCCGTGATAGCAGTCTCTCTGGCAGAACCTCTGAATACTCTAAAGTATGTCTGACCAGTCGTTGCTTCAGTTAAAAGTTAAGATCAGAACTGCGAGTCAATTCTCATGTACATCAGACAGACTTTCCTTGATGGCAGTCTCTCTGGCACAATCTCTGAATAGCCGAAAGTACGTCTGGCCAATCGTTAGAGATGAAGATCAGACGAACTTTACGTGAAGGCAGTCTCTTTGGCCGAATCTTTGAATACACCAAAGTATGTCTACAGAATCGTTCGTTAAATTAAAAGTTAAGATCAGAACTTCCAGTAAATTCTCATGTATATAAGACCGACTCTACGTGAAGGCAGTCTCTCTGTTAAATGTTAAGATCAGACGAACTTTACGTGATGACAGTATTTCTGTTAGAACCTCTGAATACTCTAAAGTATGTCTGGCCAGTTGTGCGTTCAGTTAAAGGTCAAGATCAGAACTGCGATTCAATTCTCATGTACATCAGACAGACTTACCCTGATAGCAGTCTCTCTGGCACAATCTCTGAAAGTACGTCTGCCCAATCGTTCGTTAAGTTGTTAAGGTGAAGTTCTGCAGTGCCTGCAAAATTCTCATCACATATATTTTACATGATGGCCGTTTTTCTGGCAGAATCTCCGAATACGCGGAATCTCGGAATACTCTAAAGTATGTGTAGCCAATTGGTCTTTACCTTTACAAACTTTACGTGATGGCGGTCAGCGAATAAAGAAAACAACATTTAAAGTTCGCGAAGTAAACTCATTCGTGAATTTATTGCATTATGGTCGTATCGAATTCACGTAAGAGGTAATTTAGCTTAGATTAATCAAGAATAATTTCTATTCTCATTTAAAAGGCAAAAGTTCTTAAATCTGATTGCATTTAAGCAAAAATTACTGTATTTCCATAATATATAATACATTTGAGAATTTACATGCGCTCGTTTGTGGGGTTTAAGTTGCAAGAAACTTTTCTAAAACTCATTTAATTGCAACATTTGATTTCTATTTCTATCCCTTATGAATTCTACGATATAAATGAGTTCGTTTCCTAATTAAATAGAAAATTTTACTCGACTATATTCATTTGCTATTTTAAAACTAAAAACAAAAAAAAGGCTTGTTTTTAAACTGAAATAGCCATATAAGTTTTGAGGTAATAACTAAATATCCATCAAAGAGTTTATTGTAATGATCTATAACGTACGTTAGAGATGAATTTCGAATCATTATCTATTGCGGATTATGAGTGGATTACAGATGAAACTAATGACTTTTGTTTTTGAGATTTATACAGCTTTTTATTTATTTATAGCCGATTACCACATCTATAATCTGATTATATTTTTTTCCACTCTCAGAATAGATTTTTCTATCTCAGATAGATATGATCAATTGATAAATGATCTCATGAACAAATAAACATATTTTTTTACGATTCATTTAACTAAACATTTGACTTTGATCGGGAATCCTATGTGGTATAGGGGAAATAATAAACTTATTCTACGCGCCTCTATATCATTTGTGTGTATATAAACACTAAAATGTGAATTTTTATGTGGCTTCATTTAAGTTATCTGATCATTGTAAACAGCTTTTCATTAGTAAAGAAAATAATAACATTTTCACTAAGACCACCAATTATGATTGTAATATAATATTTTGAATACGAAATTTACTTTTGCTTTGCTATTAACTTGGAATGAAATTAGAAGAAGAATTTTAAAAGTAAACAAGAAAATTCTGGTACTAAAATATATTAAAAATGTTATAGTAGGGCATAGCCGACAATTGAATACCACACATCAGTTTACCTTACATGATTCTTTAGTTATTTTCGTCGAAAAAAATTTCGAAAAGTATATCATGTTGCCCTATAAGGGATTAATTTTTATGAAAAACTTACCAAACTTACAAAACGTAGCATGTTCATCACAACCCATTTAGACATAAAATCACTAGCCTAGTTCTACATTTTCATCATAAAATACTAACAACCAGATCTTTTTAACATTTAAAGATTTATAAAGAGGATCCCAAAATGTACGCAAGGTTTGAATTTGCCGCCATTTGCAGGGCAGAGCGTTTGCAACGAAAAAAAAAATAAATTTGACAATCGACAGTTTAGGGTTAATAAAAATGGAGCATTAAAAAATAATGAAAATTTGTCAGTCACAGTTCGCAAATTTCACATTTTTTTGACGCAAAATAATTTCTAAAAACATATCAAAACCATTTTTATACTTCACCTAAGGGAACAAGTGATCAAGGACACCGTTATGAAATTTCAACTTCTTATTGCAAGCAAGTCAAAAATAACAAAATTTGATTTTAAAAAATTTATAATGATTAGTCAGTCTATCCCTCATTTACAAAGGGCGGGAATAGAAAACTCAAGAAGTTTTTACAAAAACTATAAGATGGAAGATGAAACTGCTACTATTATACTTTCACGAGGTTTTATTATTCTTTATCTACACAATTTAAGATGTACTAGATCGATCAATAATTGCCAGAACAAAGTAAAAAATACATTACTTCGCAAACTTCAACATTCATTCAATATTCAGGGGAGCAATTTCCCAAAAGTCGTAATATCAAGATTTTTCAACATGATAATATTTAGCTCTAAATGCTAAAGCTTATCTAAGAAGTACTAGTAACGCTGATCTGGAGTATGCTGCTTTTCTCTAACGCTCTATTCACCAGCCAATATTTTTTCTGATGAACAGTGGTTACAATCGATAATCTATTGTTGGTTCGAGCAAGCGTTCCATTCTTTTTTCGTTCCATTCCGCTTTTAGATTAACACGAGCGCCAAGTCCTGCACCTAAGTATAGAACCATTTTTCTGCGAACGATAGATGATGTACCCCGGAGAGCGATATTATAGTAGATATAAATTTATAGAAACACCCTCCTACAGCCGAGATAGTATTGTAGAATCAAACACTAAGTATGATTATGAAATGATTTCTGTCTAATCAAAGTTTTTTGTAGCAAGCGTCACGTTCTACCCGAAGAGCCCTAAGTAGCAGTCAAGCAACAAGTCATTCTCTAAGTTTGCTGACACGGCAACAACATAATATAGGGAGTTTCCTTATTTGGGTGGCATAGCCCCAGTGGATTTGATTTCGTCCTTGTATTTTCTATACAATCCGGAAAACTAATACTAAGAAACCTCAAGGACACAATTTATACTCATTAAGACATTGACGCAACGCCTATGTCGACCATGCTTTCGAGCAGCCATTAAAAAATTACTATATAGGAACAGAGTTACTATGGATAGGTTAGTAGGAACTAAATATCGAGAAGTGAGGTCTCCTTTTCCCCCGTTACTTCCTACTACAATGCATTAAGAGATCCATTACTGGGCATCGGTAGTTAAACCTCACATTTTTCTTAGCCGTTACCTCTTAGTTTATAGCGGTGGTGCGGGAGGGAGTGGTGAGGGAGGAAGGGGCAGGGAGGTGGGGGGGGGCGATCGCATAGAATTGAGAGTTTGGGTACACTTATGTTCCGTCTTCCTCGAAGCATAATTCGCTTCATCCCATTTTTATGACACTGTCCAAGAAAACATTCTTGTAGTAGTCAGCCTTAAATGATCAGTGTAGTGTCTAACCATCGATTCAAAAACTTATTTATCCTGACTTGTCTTATATTAATAGAAAAAAAACTTAGCATTCTATTCATTAAAGTGGCCTCCGCATTCCAACACTACATACACTACTCTACATGCATATTATACAAAACTGTTTCATCTCTATTTTGCTTCTTCAATAAATCAAATCGTTGTTAGTATTGACTCTAAACGAATTGAAACAGACAGTAAAGCGGACAAACGCATACCATAGAATTCAACGCTAATCAAAAAGTTATGTAGTTTATGGAACTAAAGCATTTCCTTTTCTTTTTTTCTTTTTTTTTTTGTTGTTGTTGATTTTAATCGTTTTTCATGCTCTCCGGTGACATAAAACAAAAAAAAAAAAAGAGTGCAAAAAAGTGTTTCTCGGTATGCTGTACAAAGGATACGAGATGGCAGTATTTTTAAAAGTACATTAGATACAGATTCGTCCAGCATATATGTAAATGTAAACATGTGACTTATGTACTTGAATTTGTAAAGTAACGCATAACATGACCTATGTATGTCTGTATGTATATGCATAGATATATAAATAAAATGCGTACGTACATCATCCAGTAAAAAGTTTACAATCTATAAAAGTATGCAAAATTCGTAAGGAAGAACGAAAATGTGTTTTTCTCTAATACCATTGGAAACTCATTTTTGATGTTAGCAATTTGCGAAATATGCTTTTGGCAGCTCATATATATATCTGCACGTAATGCGTGTGAAAACACTTGCCGATGACATTACCCTGCAGTTTTGTTCACACAAGCAAAAAGTAGTGAATGTGATGTAATGTTGTTTTAATGCCGAAAAAAAAGGAAAATATTTCGTTTAAATTAATAGAAAGCATTTTGATGCTCTAATGCTTTAATTCGTTGTATATATTACATTAACTTTTATCATTTTCACACAATATTTCCCCTCGAGTAGAATTACGCGAAGCGATGGATTTGCTTTCTAATATATTATATATTAATTTTCACATATTTTAAGGTGGTGAAAAGTAATTATGTTAAAATACGAAATTGTAATTACTAACGGCGAGATATAACGACTACAGTAAGTAGAACAACAATTCAGCTTCAATTCATGCAATTTTGACGTTATTCCCATTTATTTGTGATGCGTTTTTTTTTCACTGTGGGAAAACGTGCTACCTACTTCAATAATAGCTGCCATATGCCAAAATTTTTCGACAGAATAATGAAGGTACTACATCCTGATACTTCAAGGATGTCTTCCAAGTTCACTTTTCGATTATCGAGAAAAATTTTTGGAGATTTTCAGGACATGATCTAATCTTGGTCACCATCTTTGTTTGGGTGTACGCCGTCAAGCGGCCTTGAAAGGATGTCCGGCATCATTGTTATGCGTACGGCCTCGTTTAAGGTCAACAAACCTTGTTCCAGACGAAAAGAGTTGATCTAATAGTAAATTTGACGGCTATTTTTTTCCATCAAAAAGTAATATTTAATAAACGAAATACTGATATTTCCATTATGTTATAGATAAGAAAGTAGCGTCACTAAAAAAGAGCGACGATACCTTCATTTTTGCGACCAGGAGAATGTTTACAACAGCCATTACACTGGCAGGCGGACATACGAACATGCTTAAATCGATTCTAAATTTGATGCTGATCAAGAATACATATATACTTTGTGAGCTCTCCGAAGTTTACTTTTGGTAGTTAGAAACCACCTTCGGTGGTGGGTATAAAAATATAATATATATTTATCCCTGCCTGCCAATGTAATGAATAATTGGGGAAAAGGGTGGATATTGTTATTACAAGAGAAATCTTACAGATTGGCAATGCTAGTAGAAGAAGACGAAGGACTTGCTCTTCCCTTTTGTTTGGTGACGACCATTAAAGCTAGACCTGGCCATTAAAGCTAAACGTGGCAATCAATTTTTACTGTTGTGATCCACGGGCTAGTTATATCAGTCGAGGTGCTGATAGACAAAACTAAGTTGGGAACAGACAGATCTAGTTTAACGACCAGAGTAATTAATACTTTACTTTATGAAGTAAGAATGAAATTATAATGATTTGATATGTAGTAAAGAACCTGAATTATTGTATTTTTTTTTGCTGCCTTTAAAACGCTGGATACAGACCGCCGAGACTTACCTACCGCAAAAAGTAACGAAAAACGATTCTTCCAAAGAGAAAAGATCTATTCCCTACAGTGCTTCTGCAAAATGGTAAATGAGTAGAATTTGTAAGTGAAAATATCAAGCCAATAATGTGTCTCAGTTTAGTTTTAATAATATTTGAAAATGTAAAATTTTGAAAACCTAAATTTGCAATGGTTGGTATTATATCCAAATTGCCCGAATGATGAAGATGATAAGTCAAACTCATAATCAATCCACTTAGTAATGGTTTGAAAACTGTCCTCAATTATTTTATTAAACATGCGTCTACTCGAATTACATCGATATTTGAGACTTACGCTTATCAACAGATGAAATCGCTGTAAAATGATTTTTTAAATTAATTCAATTGTTCCAATTGGTACTTCAAGCATATCTATCAAATTTCTAAACGACTATTAGTGAATACTTGATTTTATCGATGTTAACATCACTTGTTGAAATTGATCGATTGATCTCCTTTATGTGTTTCCTATCTAACCGCATGCCGCATATGCTATCTCTTCACCATAAACTCTTCCATCACTATATGTAAGGTTTTGTTTTTATCGTTATTTAATCTCCATAATATTTTCTATATATTTTCAATGCATCTAAACGCCGATGCAATTTTTTTTTAATAGAATTTAATTCCAATTTTATTCAATCGTTTGTTTAATAATTTCATTAATTTCGGAAAATTCAACGATAACGAATTTCAACAGCCACAAAAGATGTTTTCAGTTATATGCTTAATAAACCGAATGACATGAAAAATATGAAATTTCTATATTAAAGCACAAACAAAGTAAAAACAACAAAACAAGAAAAGCAAAACTCAGGTTAATATTCGATACAAATTTTACATGAATTTTTTAGTAAAAAAAAAATTCCTTTTTATTTATTGTTTGGGGAAAAAGAAATCCATTATTTTTATATGAACTTCAG